>PVIW01006316.1:31312-47441 GCA_004026585.1 Noctilio leporinus | reverse complement strand
AAGGGAAGACAAAAGAAACAGATCCCAAATGAAACAACAAGAGAACTCCCCAGAAGAACTAGATGAAATGGAGCCAAACAATTTATCAAATAGAGATTTTGAAGTAATGATTATCTGTGATTCTACAGATATTTAACAGCATGGACAAACATACAGAAACTGTAAAACAGGAACAGTTGTAAACAAAGAATGCAATATCTAAAATAAATAATACACAGGAAGGAATAAATCATAAGTTAGATGAAGCAGAGGATTGAATCAGTGATTTGGAAGACAAGGTAGAAAAAAACACAGAAGCAAAGCAGCAAGAAGAAAAAAAGAATTTTTTAAAAATGAGGGAGCTTAAGAAACCTTTGGGACAACATGAACCATAACAACATCTGCATGATGGGAATACCATAAAGAGAAGAGTAAGAGCAAGGGATTGAGAAACTATTTGAAGAAATAATGACCAAAAACTTCTCTAAGCTAGTGAAGGAAAAAGACACACAAATCCAGGAAGCTCCAAGAGTCTCAAACAAGTTGTACCCAAAAAGGCCTACACCAAGACATGTCATAATTAAACTGATGAAGTTTAAAGACAAGGAGAGGATTCCAAAAAGCCACAAGAGAACAGCGGGCAGTTACCAACAAGGGAGTACCAATTAGACTATCTTCTGATTTTTCAACAGAAACATTTCAGGCCAGGAGAGAATGGCATGAAATATTCAATGTGATAGAAAGCAAGGACCTACAACCAAGGCTACTTTACCCAGCAAGACTATCATTTAAAATCAAAGGAAAAAAAGGAGCTTCCCAGACAGAAACAACTAACAGAGTTTGCTAGCACCAAACCAGTACTTCAGTAATTGTTAAAGGGCTTGCTTTAATAATAATAATAATAATAATAATAATAATAATAATAATAGAGAGAGAAAAAGAGAGGAAAAAAACAAAAACAGGTAAATAGTCTAACAATAAAGTGGCACTAAATACGTACCTATCAATAAAACATTTTCAGAGGAACACACCTCTAAATGTAAAATACTAGAATTAGTTTAGTATTATATAGAAAATAGATCAAAGAATTAAATTTACTTGGTGGTATTTGGTCCAGAAAATAATTTCTTTGTGATAATTATTCAGCATTGGTAAATTTCTGCATTTGAACTTGCATTCTTTTTCTGGGGTCCAAATGTGTCAAACTATAACTGAATTTTTAGTCACATGACTTAGTTGATATTTTAGACATGCATTCTCAATAAAGTGATATAAATTTTACCAGGTGAAGATAATTTTATTTAGTTGTTAAGACTTTGATAGTTATCATATTTTTATACTTTTTTATTAATTTATTATTCTATTATAGTTGTCCCATTTTTCCTCCATTGCTCTCCCCTGCCACCTCACTCCATCCCCTCTCCCAGTTAGTCCACACTCTGTTGTCCATGTCCATGGATCCTTTATATTGCATAGGTTCTTCTCTCTGATCCTTTGCCATTCATGTCAATATTCTTTTATATTTCCAACATTTTGCCATATAATTTACCTGGTGTAGGTACACTGACTTTTAGTGTTCATATAAATTCATAGTAGTCTCTGTCTTTTTATCTTATTTTCTCATGTTCCTCTTTCTCTAAATTTTCATATTCAGAATCATGTCATTTGGAAACATAATAAATCCCATATTTATATTTCACTTTCACTATTCAAGACAGAAATTAGTAATTTTCTACCAAAAGTATAATGAAATAAGTTAGAACTACTTCATTATGAGAGTGTATATTATGAGGTTATGATATAGTGTGAAGTCTTACTGTATGCAGTGGAGCATCTTATGCTATATTTGAAACCACTTTTCACTATTTAATGTTATTATTGCAAGCTATATCCAAACATTATTTTCTGAAAATTTTCTTTTCCTTTCTTTTTTAACTCTTAATTTGTGAAAAGACTCATCTTATTATTAAAAAGTAATGCCCAGGTAAGCAAGAGTCATACCATAGTTTAAAAATATAGACTCTATCAGAAGCTAAGCAAAGTATATCAACCGTAAACAATTATGGAGATTACCTTTTAAGTTTGGTGCTTTAAAGATTGTTTATGCCTTCAAATGTTTACTCGAAAATGACTAATCCTTGTTTTAACTTGAAAAACTTTATTAGTTTTCAGGTAGATTGATATTTTTATTTGAAACATTGTCTCAGGGAAACATGTTTCTATCCAGCTTTATGGCATTGTTTATGACCAGTGAATGACAGATTCTAGGGCTAAATGTACTTTTCTGAAGACTCCCGATGTTCTGTGATTTGCTGCTAAAGCAGCTATGATTTTAAGCTCTCAGCTTTACTGAACTGGGGCTAACATGCCTTTCCTTTTGTTTTTTCTTATAGTCTAACCAGAACTAACCAAAGATAAATGATAAAAACGTAATTATATTGGATCTTAAGAAATTCAGTTATAAATAACAATTGGTAATATTAAGATTTAAAACATTTTTAAAGGGCAGCTCTCTCATAACACAAGCAATGCAACATGTATAAAAATTATATAACTACTTACACATGGAATCTCAACATTTGAAATTTACCAAGGAAGCTAATAGAGACAATAAAGGTTAACCTGAAGAAGAGAGAATAATTTTAAAGTTTTTGTTTTTTTCATTTAGGAAGAGTGTTCTTGAGATTATCATATGAAAGACGTAGAAGATGTTGCACAAATCTGTGGCAGAGGTCAAATTATTTTGATTCCCTGTGGCTTTTTCATCTTACCTCTAACAAAGTATTTGTTTTTGATGTGTATTGATATATTTTCAGGTATGAACATTTTCTGTTATTTCTTATATTGGTTACTATCTTCCAATATGTCAAAGAAATGAACTCTTTTTACATTTCATTTTATTTAAATATCAAGTTATAGTACTTTTAACTTATTAAGAAGCTATTTTTAGGGATAATTATGGCCATTAAAATATATGCTCATAAATTTGTATAAATGATAGTTCCATGTTAGTATGTTGTTACATCCCAAATCAGAAATTCGCACATAGCCATGCCTCAGAATTTATCATCCATCATGGCTCAGAACTCTTCCAGCTCTAGAATCCAACTCCTAATATGCTTCCATAATCACAATCTCCTGTTCTTTGTCATTTCCTATTCTGCAATTTCCACTGGTCACTGACCTTTAAACCTTATCCATTTTTAGGTTTTCTATTATTTATTTTTTGGCCATGTTTGTCTTCTGTATTAAATTACTATGGCCACCATAACAAGGCACCATAAACTGGGTAGCTTAAGAGAAGAGAACCATGAAATCTTTTTCCTTAAAAAGGGAAGGATCTGTTATAGGTGTCTGTCATAGTTTCTTATAATTTTTTGGCTTGTGGCAGCATAATTAATTCCAATTTTCACATGGCATCCCCTCTGCATGCCTGTCTATCTCTGTGTCCCAATTTCTCCTGTTTATAGTGATATTGAATTAAGGGTTTACCCTCCTCCAGGATGACCTCATCTTAATCATCTCAATCTGTTTCCAAGCTGCCTTTTCAAACTTACACCCAATTAAATAAATAACATCCCATTGTGATGTCATGGCATTAAACATACTGACTAATTGCTATTCCGCATATTGCTGCCTTCTTACTTTATTTGTTTTGTGTTTTGTTTGTTTTCCTATTCTTTTCATCTTTCCCTGGCCTGCTCAACTCCTATTATGTCATTCTCAATATTCACTTCACTTTAGTGATAATTATTTGATTTTTCTATAAGAAATTTATAACTTCTGTCACATTCAACTGTTGATATTTAACACATCAGTCTTGCAAATAAATTGTTTATGTATATTCTGTGTATTATGAACTAGACTGTAAGAACTTTCAGCTTTAGGACTATGTCATGTTTATCTTTGTGTATTATAGTGTTAGCAACTTATTAGGATTTGTTCAATTAAATTAAAGTTGATATCCTAATGCAGAGTATTCATTCTGGCAAATAGGGAAAGTGATACCCCAACATATATGTATTTATTATTTATTCACTTTATCATACATTGCTTTTCCATCTAAAATATTTTTTTAAATTTTATTGTTGTTGTATTATATCCATCCCCTTTTTGCTCCCCTCTGTCCCCCTCCCCACCCACCCATTCCCCCCAAAGTCAATCCCACCTGTTGTCCATGTCCATGGTAAAATATTTTTTAAAGAACTACTATGTGCTTGATACCAAATACTCAATAGGTGTAGAAACCTGTAATTTAGTATATAATTTTATTCTATAACTAATCCATTATGATAGCATTTAAGGAATATAAGATCATTATATTTTAAATTAAAAAGATAGAAGCTTATTATTTAAAATGAATCAGAAAATTCTTGCAAGTGTTCGCATATGGTTTATTAATAACCATAGCTCAGGACCCTGCATTGTAACATAACACTATTCATGGCAGTAGTCAGACACATTGGAAACCAGATCCTGTGTCAAGTCCCAGCAAGGAAATTTCTTAGGGAATAAAGAAATGATGAAATCTAATGACTAGATGAGTGACACTAACCAAAGGAGAATAAAACTTCAGAAGAGAGTCTTCACAAACTGGGTTTAATGAAACTGATCATATCCAAGTCTACTGTACATTCTTTACTGCCTAAGCTAACAAGACTCTAGAAATGGAGCATATTCTTTTCTTTGATATGTGTACATTTTAATGACTTGCATCTAGAGACTATCAAAATTCACTGAAGTTACCAAAGATTTAATAATTAGCCTTTTCTCTCATTAACTATTATTAGAATTGTCATTGTCAAATCTTTGCTGTGAAAGTACAAAATATACCAATTATTGGGCTATTCAAACATTTTACATAGCAGCATTTTGATATTAGGATAGTACCTTAAAGACAAGACATGTGAATTAATATGTAGTGGCACATAGAGATAATTAACTAGGCATCATCTTTTTCTTTAAGAATCACTCACATGATTAAATTCAAGAGCTAAAAATTTATTCCTACAAGTTAAACATTAGCAGAATAGCTCATTTATAGCTGTCAACTTGATTGACAAGTAGAACCTATCAAGGATGTTTCTATTCTTGTAATTCAGGGACACCTTGAAAATGTTTCCCAAAAGAAAAGAAAGAAATACTATATGGAGAAAAAAATTAAAAAGGAAACTGCCTTTCTGACTGAGAACTTATTTAATATAAAATATAAAAAATTTTCTACTTCCATTAATGTGCTAAAACTACTAATGGGAAAATGCCTTGATTGTGAAGTGATTGGTATAAATAAAATTTTTCATTCTTATTTAGAAACTATTTATAATGCTGCCTAATTCATTTTATTTCTAGTAGTGTCATATTATATTTTTATGCAATTTTTATTTTTACTATTTTTAGTTGTCAATGGATGTTTATTGAATGAAATAAATAACATTCATAAATGATAGTCAGATAAATAATGGGATTAGATAATTTATTGTGCCATTTGGGACTCTCTTTTTGTGAAGGCAGATGTCATTCATTATTATACCAGGATAACTGGCATAGATCAGAACTGCCCAGGCATACAGAAAAAAAAAAGATGATACCAAAAAAAATAAATTTTTGTTTAGGGACAATAAAAGCCATTGTCACTATAATGTAGTTCCCCTGAACAGTTTTTAAAATTCCTATCCCTTACCATAAATTAATCCTAAACAATTAAGCAACACCTATTAATTACTTTGAAAATGCCAAGATTCTCCCTGTCTCCAAGAGACCCAAAACATCCTAGGGAATCAGATTGGCAAATATTATAAAGTTTAACAATATCAACTGTTGGCCAGGAGATGTAGGAATCAAAAGAGTTACATGCTTCTATTGGTTATATAAACTTATTTTACTGATTGAAGAAAATAATTAGATATAATCTAGTTAAGCTGAATATGTGAATTATTTATAACTCAAAAATTTCCCTTAAAGTCTTACACCTTTACTCAGGGACACATACATAAAAATGTTCATAGGAGTATTACTTGTAATAATAAAAAATGGAAAGAAAACAACAGATTGCTAAACAGCATTGATGCTGAGTGAACTTTGGAAATACAGAGCAATCTAAAACATAAAATTACAGGAACATTATAGTGAGAAGAAATAAAATCCAATAATATCTAATATAATTCCATTTATATCAAATTTAAAATAGACAAAATTAACTTATGGTTACTGGAGGTTATTGACATTGTTAACCTTGAACTTGGTAGCATTCTAAAGTTATCTGTCATCAGTAATGTCCAGAGCACCTGCTAGATGCTTGTCTGTGTACACCTTTAGAATGTCTATATTGTCCCCTACAGTTTAGAAAGCACCTTTACATTAAGGTTCCTCATGTGGTCCTCACACATACCTCTTTATAGGTGAGTAAAACAAGGCTCAGAATATATATATTGGGTTGACATTGCTTAATAAAATTTTATAGGTTTCAGATGTACAATCCTATAATTCATCTGTGTACTGTATTGTGTGTTCACCACCCCAAGTCAAGTCTCCTTCCATCACCATTTATCCCCCTTCTATGGTCCTCTACCTTCCTACCTCCCTTCCCTTTGGTAATCTCCATGCTGCTGTCTGTGTCTATTCATTTTTTTCTTAATCCTTTACCTTTCTCTCCCAGCCCAGTAACCCTCTCATATTATTCTGTTCTGGTATAAGAGAGAGGGAAACTCATACTTTTTAAATGAGGTTTAATCAATATTATGAAATTTACCTTTTTAAAGTATACAATTAAGAAGTTTTCAGCATATTTAATTAATTAGCACATTAAAGTTTTGAACCATAACTATTACCTAATTCCAGAGCATTTTCATCACCTGAAAAAGAAACATTGTAGGGTTGGGGGGAGGGGGGAGGCAGAGGCAAGAAAGGGGAGCAGCTTAGACAAGAACCTAGTATAAAGGAACCATGGACATGGACAACAGGTGGGATTGACTTTGGGGGGAATGGGTGGGTGGGGAGGGGGACAGAGGGGAGCAAAAAGGGGATGGATGTAATACAACAACAATAAAATAAAATAAAAAAAAGAAAAAGAAACATTGTATACACATTAGCAGTCACATTCCATTCCATTTCCCTTCCCCCTCCTAGCTCCTAAAAACTACTAATCTTTATGTCTCTGGATTTGCCTATTCTGGACACTTCATTTGTATGGAATCATCCAGCATGTGTGGCCTTTTGTAACTGACTCTTTCACTTAGCATAGTGTTTTCAAGGTGCATCATGTACCATGAATTAGCACTCCATTTGTTTTTATAGCTGAATAATCATTATGTGTGTATGTACATACCACATTTTGTTTATCTATTCATCAATTGATTAACCTTTCAGTTTCTATATTTTGGTTACCATAAATACTGCTGCTATGAAAATTCATGTACATGCTTTTAAGTGAATGCTCATTTTCATTTCTCTTGGGTACATACCTAGGAATATGGTTGTTCTTATGGTAACTATGTATTTATTTTTTGAGGAACTGCCAAACTATTTTCCAAAGGATCTTCACTATTTATTCCAATATTTACACTTCCTCACCAACACTGGTTATTATTGCTCATCTTTATCATACTTTTTAAAAAATGTCATTTATAGCTTGCATAATATATTTGCATATGGGTTTTCAGGAGTTCCTAAGTTTATGTCATATAAATTTCTTTTAGGGATTTTATTTGGTTGGTAGATATTTTTTCAATCCTTTTAGAACATAATGTCACTCTAAAACTGATGTGACACTCAAAATCTTCTATAATTAAAAATTATTAAATTTATTGTGGCAACTGGTTAATAACACTATATAAATTTCAGGTGTATGATTTTGTAATACAACCTATTGTGAGCTTACCCCCTGCAGGCTTATCTCCTTCTGTCACCATGTATAAAAATTTGAAGAAAAGCATATCATGGATTATTTAAGATCAGTACTTTGATGATTCTATTAAGAGTTACAGGTGAAATGAGGAGTACATTTCATTATATCAGATATTGAACTCTCCCTGCCCTATATATAAGCATAATCAGTCACACAATTCCAATATCTCAAGCTTTACTTTTTTGTAATTATAAAAAATGGATCAAACAAAGCACATTGTTTCCAAACAAGCAAGCAAATAAATAAATCTTCAGGTGTCCTTTGTATTTCTTATGTCTATTTATCAATGACAATTATAGGTAGAGATTCCTAGAGTGTAACTATAAAATTTAGCTGTGTGATTGACATTTGATGACTACTTTGCATGGTCCTTTTAGATACTCTAGCCTAAATGGGTTGAGGCTTAATGTCTGAGGTCATTAACTCTCTTACTTCCAGGCTACAGTAATCCCAGTGAACCCTGCAGTATTAGAGATACCTCAGATGTGCTTGAGCCATGATGTTATCAATGCAGAGTAAGTCTAACAGCTCCTAGAACTGTCCAAAACAACTATGGCTGAACTCAGAAGTGGACCCAGAAGATGCAAAGTGGGGTACCAGGAAGATAATGATAAGCATGATGCATATAACATGATTTATTCCACAGCACAAATGAAAACTTGACACCCAAATGTTACCTAAAATAATAGATTTCAATGTTTTATGAACAAAATTAAAAAATACTTTACAAAGACAAAAATGTATGAACTAATACTTACCTTCATTATGTATAAAGCCATCTGAAGTCTGATGTTCTATATTTTGTTGTTATTCTGTTCTGTTCTTTTTAATTTAAAATGAGCTATTTATACTCTCTAAATTAATTTCAAAACCCATAGTTTATAAAAACACTCTCTGAAAAGATAATTAAACTAAGATACTAAGAAGTTAAAAGGTAGCATCTTAATATAATTAAAATCATATGACCTGAAGTCATATACAATATTTTTAGAAATAAAGGTCATACTCTCAAGGTCAGTTAAAATAGAATTGACTGAATTCTTAAGGAACCATGTTCCATTGTTCTGAATTTCATCTGTCAGTATTTCAGAATCTGTAACTGGGTAAAGCACATCTAGCTCCCTAAGAATATCAACAGGGTGGGAACACAGAAGGGCTGAATAATGAGGTGCTGTATCCTCTATTTCTCACCTCAGCTGCCTTGTTTCCTATTGTCCCAATTCATGTATGTGCAGTGCAAGACAGTGTGTACACTCTGCAGTTGCACAAAGGTATGCAAAGCCAGCTGCTTGTTGCTGACAGAGCTGGCTGGTAAAATCTCAGGATCCTTTTGCATTTTATGTTTGTTTCAGGTTTGTTGTTTTGACAGGTGTCATTTTTAAGTTTCTTTTCTCCTTTCATAGAGAAAAAGCTTTTAGTCTCCTAAGAGCAGAGCTCTATTATCTTAATCACCTTTTAGAAATGAAAAAATTATCTGTAATTTCTATGCTATGAAGGTGTATCATAATAAGTCAACCACCTGCCTTACCCTTAACATCAAATGTTTTATTTTTTTTTAAAGAAACTACTTTGTTATTTTTTATTTCTTCATTTTCTTTGGAGCAAATGAGAACTTAAGAATTGAGGAAATCACATCACACTCCTCTGAGCTTTGGCTAGTTTGTCCTGTCGGCTGTTATGTTTAAGGGTATCATTGCCGCAGGGGCTCACAATCACTGCTGTCAAAGCTATAGTTGAGTAAACAAGGGTAGGGACTCTCACATCGACTGTGACTTTCCTATATGGTCCTTCACATACAGGAGCACCACCTTCACTGCTGGACACAGTCCCTCCTGAGAGTCTTCCCACAGTAGCACCCCAGTAAATCTTTCTCAGGTGATGCTACATGGGTGTCATGTGAAATGAAAGGCTCTTGATGCATTAACTTGGGGAAGTGCTGCTTTCTAAATGAGGATTCATAAAGCCTGTTAGCAATTTAAAGATTCTGAGCCTAAAGGTTAGGAAATTTGCCTAACTTTTTTAATCCAATATTTCTCAAATCTGTTATTTTGTAACATATCTTTTGATGTCTTAAAAGGCAGTGGTTATTTGTACAATTTAGTATAAAAAATAGTTCTCACCAGTCTGCCCTTTTGTTTCTTCCTGGGTGCCCTTGGCATTTCTTTCTCTATGATGCTTTTAAAAAATCTTTCTGTGTTCCCTTGAAAATTTTTCTGATCCCTTCAAAAACAAATCCTCTCAATAATTAGCATCATCAACTTCAGCAATATTAACTATAAACCACACAATTATAGTTATTTGTATATACAAATTTAAAATGTCACAATATCAATTCATAATTCTTATTGTTTGATTTACTTAGCGTTACAATGTGATTTTTCAAGCTCCAAGGAATAAAGGCTTCTCCTCCTTTCTCATATTTGGCCAGCAATGTTTGGATGTGTTGATGCTGAATAGAGTTGTGAACTAAAAGGGAAAGGAGCTTCACCTATAGAGACAAGGAAAAGAGAAAATACAGATAAATGTGGATATGCATTTTGGCCTACTTCCCTGAGTATACCCTTGATTTAATCATTCAAACACCATTATTCAATGTATAGAATAAACTATCTTTAGTTCATTGTATATGCTTGCTTCCTGTGACTATAAAGGTAAGGGTTTATGTCTGGACTCTCTATTCTGTTCCATTGATCTGTGTATCTGTTTTTATGACAGTACCATGCTGCTTTGTTTACTATGGCCTTATAGTATAGTTTGATATTAAATAGCGTGAGTCATTTAACTTTGTTCTTTCTTAGGATTGCTGTTGTTCTGCAGGGCCTTTTGTGGTTCCATATGCAATTTTGAAATATTTGTTCTATTCTATGAAATACGCCTTGATAGGAAATGTATTGAAACTATAGATTACTTTGGGTAATATGGACATTTTAATGTTGTTAATTGCTCCTATCCATAAACACAGTATGTATTCCCATTTATTTGTATCTTCTTCAATTTCTCTTTCAGTGTCTTATAATTTTTCAAGTATAGGTCTTATACATTCTTGATTAGGTTTATTTCTAGGCATTTCATTCTTTTTTGTAGCAATTGTGAATGGAATTATTTATTAATTTCCCTTTCTGTTAGTTCAATGTTGGCATATAAAAATGTAGCTGATTTCTAGATGTTAAGTTTATTTCCTGCTACTTCACTAAATTCATTTATCAGTACTAGTAGTTTCTTGGGAGAATCTTTAGGTTCTCTATGTAAAGTATTGTGTCATCTGCAAATATAGAGTATTCCTTCATCCTTTCTTATTTGGATGTCTTTTATTTCTCCTCTTTGTCTGACTGCTAGGGCTAGGACTTCCAGTACTATGTTGAATAAAAGAGGTGAAAGCAGACATCCCTGCCTTGTTCCCAGTCTTAGGAGGAATTCTTGTAGTTTTTGCCCATTGACTATGATGCTGGCAAGAGTTTATCATATATGTCCTTCATTATTTTGAGGAATGTTTCCTTTATTCAAACTTTGCTAAGAGTTTATATCATCAATGGGTGCTGGATTTTCAAATAAAACCAGACCACTACCTTCATATACCACACACAAGGATAAGTTCAAAATGGAGCAAAGACTTAAATGTTAGACCTGAAGCCATAAAAATACTAGAGGAAAACATAGGTAGCAAAATCTCGAACACTGCCTGTAGCAATGTTTTATTAGATATATCTCTCGGAGCAATGGAAACAAAAGGAAAAAGAAACAAATGGGACTAAATCAAACTGAAAAGCTTTTGCACAGCAAAGGAAATCATCAACAAAATAAAAAGACAACCCATAGAATGGGAGAACATATTTGTGGAAACATCTGATAAGGGGTTAATATCCCAAATTTATAAAGAACTTAAAACACTCAACACCAAAAAAAACACCAACCCAATTAAAAAATGAGCAAAGGATCTAAATAGGCATTTCTCCAATGAGGACATATAGATGGCCAATAGGCATATGAAAAGATGGCCAACATCACTAATCATCAAAAAAATGCAATTAAAACCATGATGAGGTATCACCTCACACCTGTGAAAATAGCTATCATCACTAAATCAATCAACAGCAAGTGATGGTGAGGATGTGGAGAGAAATCCTTTTGCACGGTTTGTGGGAGTGCATATTGGTGCAGCTGCTGTGGAAAGCAGTATGTAGATACCTTAACAAATTAAGAATGGATCTGCCTATTGACTCAGTGATTCCACTTCAAGGAATATATCCAAAGAAAAGTAAAATGGTAATTCAAAAGAACATAAGCACCCCTATGTTCATTGCAGCATTGCTTACAATAGCCAAGATATGGAAGCAGCCCAAGTGTCCATCAATAGATGAGTGTGTAAAACAGCTATGGGACATTCCCACAGTGGAATACTAGTTGGCCATAAAAAAGAAGAAAACTTTACCCTTTGTGACATTATGGATGGACCTGGAGAACATTATGCTAAGTGAAATAACCCAGTCAAAGAAAGACAAATACCATATGATCTCACTCATATATCCACATTTGAGTGGACATATTTAGCTTGTTATTTAAATTTCCCTAATGAACAAACTGAACTAACAAGACAAACTCAGAGCAGGATGACAGCTAAAGGGGTATGGGTAGTTCAGGGGATATAGGAATTGAGCATAAAGGAGAAAGGACACCTGGACATGGATAATGCAGGGTGATTGCATGGGGCAGGGAGTATTAAGGGCACTAAATGGTAATGGGAAAAAATGTAATGAAAATAATAATCTTAAAAAGAACAAGCATCATTATTTTATCAATAGGAATATTAATAATTTATTGAATGTCTACTTCAGGTCAAACATTATATTAGAGAATATGTAATGTTAACTTTTTAACCCTCACAGCTACCTTATAAAGTATGCCTTGCTTTTCTCTTTTTTTTATTTTAATTTAATTTTATTGTTGTTGTATTACATCCATCCCCTTTTTGCTCCCACTTTTCTCATTTTATAAATAAAATAAGCTCAAACAAATGAAATAAATTGTCCTGGTTACATGATAATGTATGGCAGAGCCAGAACATAAATTTAAGTTTTTAGCACAGAGCTTCCCCCATAATCTACTTCTCCCCATTATTGATCATCCCTTCAGTGCCAGGCACAGATGTGCTCCCAGATTTCAGTGGCTTCCAGTCAAGACTTCTGCATTACAAGATCTGTGCCTGAACCTTCAGCCAAGAGAAAACACTTTTTAAATTAACAGTGAAGTTAATGAAGGGATCTCACCATGTGTCTCCCTAATGTATATTGATGACAATCACAAAATTGGTAATATATAAGCTTGAAAACAAAAATATAAGCCAAAGGATGTAAAGTGAAGTTATGTTAGATAATAAATTTATTTTCTGGGTTCCTAATATATCTGTATGGCTATCATTAGTGCAGAACAATAGTAGGGTTTAAGGATTGCCTAAAGAATTTATTGTAAGAGAGAATGTATTATCCTGATGCAAGACATCACCATGAGAGGCCAACATTGTACATGTAACTTATTCTGAGAGTGGCTGTGTTGCATGTTAGGGCAGTCATTGCATATGGTTAGTCATTTTTATTGGACATCTATTATATATTACAGATGGGTGAGTAATTAAAGAGGAAGCATCCATTAGAGCTTGTTGCTATGGAATGAGTGTTGATTGATATCATAAAAAGCATTTGAGTATTAAAATATCTATCCATTGAAATACTGGATATTGAAATGGTAATTACAATAAATATCTGATAGGCTTTTACTCTAAAAATGGGATGCAATTTAATGAGGGGTGTAACACATATGATAAAATGGCTAGTAAGTAACATTTTTTGAAGAAGGCAAAAACCAATTTAATTTCTCAAATTATCATTTAATTGTGTATGTGTGTGTGTGTGTGTGTGTGTGTACACATATCACTACATATTCCCTGAGAATTGTTATGGGGGTTAATACTCTTTTACATACAGATGCCATTCAGTAAAAGTGCAAGAGGTAACTACTTTTCAATCTGAATATTGTATTCTAGTAACTGTAGTCACACTTACTGTGAACTGTTTAGGAGGGATAAATCTATGCCAAATAGTTCAATAGTTTCTTGCCTTGCTTACGTACTCTGTTAACTTGTTTTTCTCACTCCCAAATCTAATAAAATGTATTCCTTTGCTTTATGGGTAATAGTATTTTAGCATTTTAAATAATTTGTACAAAGCAGTTTACACTCAGGGGCTTAAAAACAATAAAATATTTGTTTAGATAACCTTTTTGGAAATGTCAAAGTGGAAATATTTAAAATATAGCAGTTTAAGGACAAAGAGAAGTGAATGATTATTCACTTTTGACAATATAAGTACCCACTGAAATATGACTTTTGATGAAGTATATAATTAGCTGCTTTTCCCTGGACCATAACATGAGTTCTGCCCTTATCCACCTCTGACCATTCTGGGATGGCGAATAATGATTCTTGAATGTTTAGCAAGTCCTAGAAGGCTTTGTTTTCATGCAGTAACACGAGTTCACAGTTGCTCTGCAAACAGCATATGAAACAAGCTCATTATATGACATGACAAGGAAACCCTCCTGCTCATTACCTTTGACAAGCATGTCTTCCCAAACTGTCTCAGAAAATCTAAGGACAAAAGGGTAAGGGTGGGAAAAGTGTATTCAAGATACATTCTTCAAGAAGAGTTTAAGAATTTAAATTCCTTTAGGAAGAACATTAAATTCTTCAAGAAGGCAAAACTTCTGATAATTCAAAGAACATTCATCTTGCATACCCAGGAATACTTCTGCTAAGGGGAAGTTCCCAAAGGTTTTCACAAACTCCTCATTTCTTTGTTTTTGATACCTTTTTCAATTCTGGGTGATAGTAAACTGTATTTCCTTCACTTAATGTAGCAATGGATGGAAGCTTGGCATACTCATAGTTTAATTTAATAATGATGTATATTGCATACCCATGGTTATCTTGGCAGTTCATTTCTGATCTAATTTCTAATATAAAGCATGATTCATCTAAGATTGGGGTGGATTCTTAAAGTAGTGACTTACAAAAAAAGGTAACCTTTTAGTTTTCAGGATATTATATTAAACTCTGGAACTTTTTATCTAACTCAAGGCATGTACATAGATTTAATTTACTTTGACAAACTTTTGCTGAGTACCTATAAGATGTGAAACACTATTCTAGGAATTAGATTCTCCATTTAAGAACCTGGCATTTATTATATTACATGAGGAACTAAAGATTTTTAACTTTAATGACTTTCCCTGACCTCAATGAGCTCACAAACTAGTGGGAGAGACAGACATATAAACACATGATTTTATGTAAATAAAAAATTAGTATGTGCATAACATACAAAAGATCGAGGAGGGCCCAACCCCAACCTGTTGTCATAAAAAGCATTGGTGCAGCATTGACACAAGTATATGGAAGGTAATCAAGGACACAAAATGAGACATATGGGACAGAAGCTTATGGAAGGCTCTGTAAGCAGAGAAAGGAGCATAACTTTTTTCAAGCAGTAGATTTGTGGCTTATGAATTTGAAGGGACAAGCTTGGACACAGAAAAGTCAATTAGGAGATAAGTGTAGGAGTACTGTACGAGTTGATGCAAGGCTGATCTAAGGCAGCAGTATTAAAGGAGATGGAGAAGCATTCAAAAACACCTATATGAGCCCTGGTGAATAAGGCACTGGCCTGCGAACCCAAAGGTCACTAGTTTGATTCCCAGTGAGGGCACATAACCAGGTTGCAAGCCAGGTCTCCAGCCAGGTCCATAGCTGGAGGCAGATGAAAGACAACCACACATGGATGTTTCTCTCCCTCTCTGCCTCTCTCCCTTCCCCTCTCTCTAATAAATAAAATCCTAAAAAAAATACATATGAATCTAAATTGACAGAAGTCATTATTAAACAGATGAGGTTCATGAAGGAACAAAAGACTACTCCTAGCTTGGGTGGCAGCAATATAACGGTGTGCTATTATGACAATTACAGGAACCTGTCAAAGAGCAAAAGAATGTACTTATACTTTTTTTTTTTTTAAGATTTTATTTCATTATTTTTAGAAAGAGGGGAAGGGAGAGAGGCAGAGAGGGAGAGAGACATCAATGTATGGTTGCTTTTCACCTGCCTCCAGCCACAGATCTGACTGGAGACCTGGCTTGCAACCTGGTTATGTGCCCTGGCTGGGGAATCGAACCTGCAACCTTTGGGTTCGCAGGCCGGCA
>PVIW01006316.1:0-31212 GCA_004026585.1 Noctilio leporinus | reverse complement strand
ACTATTTATACTTTTTTACTTACTTTCTCTGATTATTAAAATCTAAGAAACTCTTAGATAAACAAATATCAAACAAAACTACAATTGGATCTTTATGAATAGAGCACTTATGAGGTTCAGAGAATCTTAAATATTTCTTGCTGAGAAGTCCATTTAAAAATTTTATGTGCCAGTTTTTTTCTCTACTTATGACTTGATTTTATTGAATATATTTTTATAACAACATGACCTGTAATAAAATAACAGCACTCAATCAATATTAATTGCTAAGTAAGTAATGCTAAGTAGCTGTAGGTGGGTCATTTCTTTTCATAAAAGTGTAAATTAGTCTGAGAGAAGAAAATTAGCAGCCTTGTTTATATTCAAATGTCATAACTTCATTCAGCCTTGTCTCTTTAGCAATATACACTATGTAGAAATGAATATTAATCAAATGCATGCAGCAATTACCTAGATTAAGAACTTAAAATATCAGTGCCCTTGATTGTGACATTTTACTTAATGGTAAATCTATTACATTCACAGTAATTGCTAGTGTCTGCAAAATGAAGAGAGGTTACACATATTTGTTTTCTCATCATTATCACCTCATACATATTTTTTCATTTTTAAAATATTATAGACATATATTTATTGACAAGGAAAGATATTTATGATATAACATTGAGTGAATGAATTGGGTTATTAAAAACATACAAGCCCTGGCTGGTGGCTCAGTGGATTGGTGCTAGCCTGCAAACCCAAAGTTGCTGGTTCAATTCCCAGCCAGGACACATAACCAGGTTTACAGCCAGGTCTCCAGCCAACTCTGTAGCTGGAGGCAGGTGAAAGGCAACCATACATTGATGTCTCTCTCCCTCTCTGCCTCTCTCCCTTCCCCTCTCTCTAAAAATAATAAACAAATTAAAAATAAATAAATAAAATAAAATAAAAACATACAGTATGATCCAATTTTTACTGTATATACATTCATACTTTATACATATCCATATGTGTACACACAACTTGTACACAACCAAAATGTTAACATTGGTTAGTACTATTGATGAATTTATGATATTTTTTATCTGCTTTTTTAAATTTAATTTTATTGTTATTGTATTACATCCATCCTCTTTTTACTCCCCACTGCTCCCCTTCCCCACCCACCCACTCCCCCCTAAAGTCAATCCCACTTGTTGTCCATGTCCATGGTTCTTTCATGCTAGTTCCTTGACTAAACTGCTACCCTTCTTTGACTTCTCCTCCCCGCTCCCAGCTCCCCTCTGCCCACTGAAGGTCTATTCATTGTGATCATGCATCTGATTTTGTTTTGATTGTTTGTTTTGTTCACTATTGTCCTCTAATGGGTGAGATCATGTAATGGGTGAGTATTTGTCTTTCACTGACTGGCTTATTTCACTAAGCATAATACTTTCCTATTCCATCCATGTTGTTGCAAAGGGTAGTTCCTTCTTTCTTTCTGCTGTGTAATATCCCATTGTGTAAATGTACCAAAGTTTTTTGATCCAATCATCCACTGATGGGCAATTAGGCTGTTTCCAGCACTTGGCTATTGTAAATAGTGCTGCTATGAACATAGGAGTACATAGGTTCTTATGAATTGGTGTTTCAGAAGCCTGCAGGTATAGTCCTAGTAGTGGAATTGCTGGATCAAAAGGCAGTTCAGCCCTGGCTGGTGGCACAGTGGATAAGGTGCCGGCTTGCAAACCCAACAGTCGCTGGTTTGATTCCCCAGCCAGGGCACATAACCAGTTTGAAAGCCAGGTCTCCAGCCAGGTCTATAGCTGGAGGCAGGTGAAAGGCAACCATACAATGATGTCTCTCTCCCTATCTGCCTCTCTCCCTTCCCCTCTCTCTGAAAATAATAAATAAAATCTTAAAAAAAAAAAAAAAAAAGGGCAGTTCTATTTTTAGTTTTAAGGAAACTATACTGTTTTCCATAGTGGCTGCACCAGCCTGCATTCCCACCAACAGTGCACCAGGGTTCCCTTTTCCTCACATCCTCACCAACACTTGTTATTTGTTGATTTGTTGATGATTGCCATTCTGACAGGTGTGAGGTGGTATTTATTGTGGTTTTAATTTGCATCTCTCTGATGGCTAGTGATGTTGAGCACTCTTTCATATGACTTTACGCCCTTTGTATGTCCTCCTCAGTGAGTTGTCTGTTCAGGTCCTTTGCCCATTTTTTAATTTGACTGTCTATCTCCCTGGTATTGAGTCACATGAGTTCTTTATATATTTTGGATATCAAACCCTTGTCTGAGGAATCATTGGCAAATATGTTTTTTCATAAAGTTGGTTCCCTTTGAATTTTTCTTTAGCTTAACAGAAACTTTCCAGTTTGATATAGTCCCATTTGTTTATTTGTTCTTTGATTTCCTTTGCCCCTGGAGAAGTATCAGTAAACATATTTCTGTGTAGGATATCTAAAATTTTACTGCCTTCATTTTTCTTCAGGACCTTTATGGTAGCACTGCTATGTTTAAGTCTTTTATCCATCTTGAGTTTATTCTGGTGTATGGTGTAAGTTAGTGGTCCAGTTTGATCTTTTTGCGTGTTGCTCTCCAGTTCTTCCAACACCACTTGTTGAAGAGACTGTTTTCACTCCATTTTATGTTCCTTCCTACTTTATTGAATATTAATTGACCATAGAGCTCTGGGTTTATTTCTGGGCTCTCTATTCTGTTCCATTGATCTATATGTCTATTCTTATGCCAATACCAGACTATTTTGATGACAGTAGCCTTATAGTATAGTTTGATGTCCGGTATTATAATTTCTCATACCTTGTTCTTCTTTCTCAAGATTACTGTGGCTATTCATAGGTGTTTTCGGATCTATAAAATTTTTTGAAGTATTTTTTCTATCTTGGTGAAGTAAGTCACTGGTATTTTAATTGGAATAGCATTGAATCTATAGATTGCTTTGAGTAGTATGGACATTTTAATGATAATTCTTCCCATCCATGAACATGGTATATGCTTCCATTTATTTGTATCTCCCTTAATTTCTTTCTTCAATGACCTGTAGTTTTCTAAGTACAGGTCTTTTACCTTCTAGGTTAAGTTTATTCCTAAGTACTTTATTTTTCTTGTTGCTATGGTATATGGGATTTGTTTCATAGCTTCTATCTCTGATGTTTCATTATTGGTATACAAAAATGCTTTTGATTTCTGAATATTGACTTTATATCCAGCTATTTTGCTAAATTTGCTTATTAGGTCAAGTAAGTTTTTGATAAAGTCTATCTGGGACTAGAATAATACTGGCCTCATAGAAAGAGTTTGGAAGTCTTCCCTCTTCTTGGATTTTTTGTAATAGGTTGAGAAGGATAGGGGTTAATTCTTCTCTAAATATTTGGTAGAATTCACCTGTGTAGCCATCTGTTATAGGGCTCCCGAGCTTTGAGATATTTTTGATTACGTCTTCAATTTTACTAGGTGTTATTGGTCTATTCAGGATTTCTGCTTCTTCTGGATTCAGTTTTGGTAGATTATACATTTCCAGAAACTTGTCCATTTCACCCAGATTGTCATATTTCTTGTCATATCGTTGTTTGTAGTAATTTCTTACAATCCTTTGTATTTCTGAAGTATTAGTTTTGATTTCACCTCTGTCATTTCTGATTTTATTTGGATCTTCTCTCTTCTTTTTTGATGATTCTGGTTAAAGGCTTGTCGATTTTGTTTGTTTTTTTTTTCAAAGAACCAGCTCCTGGAGTTATTGATTCTTCAAATTGTAGTTTGAGTCTCTAAGTTATTTAATTCTGCTGTGATCTTGACGATTTCCTTCCTTCTACTTGCTCTGGGCTTTGTTTGTTGTTGCTCGTCTAGTTCTTGCAGCTTTATGGTTAGGTTGTTTGTATAACCTCTTCTGTGCTTTTTAGGTAGGCGTATATTGCTATGAATTTCCCTCTGAGGCCTGCCTTTGCAGTGTCCCATAGTTTTTGGGCTGTTGTGTATTCATTTTCATTTATTTACAGAAACTTTATGATTTCATCTTTGATTTCATTGTTTACCCACTCCTTATTTGAAAGCATGTTATTCCATCTCCATGAGTGAGAGTGTTTTTGTTTTTTTCCCTTGAAATTGGTTTCTCAGATCACAATGGATTGAAACTAGAAGATGCTTGGTATGATTTCAATTTTCCTGTATTTGTGGAGGCTTGTCTTATGACCCACCATTGTAGTCTATCTTTGAGAATATTCCATGTGCATTTGAAAAGAATGTGTAGTTTGCTTCTTTGGGGTAAATGGTTCTGTATATGTCAGTTAGGTCCATTTACTCTAGAGTGTTGTTCAGTGCCACAATATCCTTGGTGTTTTTTTTTTTGGAAGATCTGTCCATTGTTGATAATGGGGTATTAAAATCCCCTACTATTAGTGTGTTGCTCTCTACATCCTCTTGAAGCCCTCCAAGATTTTCTTTATATATTTGGGAGCTCCTATGTTGGGTACAAATATGTTTACCAGAGTTATATATTATTGATGGATTGTTCCCTTAAGTAGTATGAAATGTCCCTCTTCATCTCTTTTTGTGGCCTTCATCATAAAATCTATTTTTTCTGAAATAAGGATTGCTACTCCAGCCTCCTTTAATGCCCATTGCTTGATATATATTTTTCCATCCCTTCACTTTCAGTCTGTGTCAATCTTTTGTTCTGAGGTGGGTCTCTTGAAGACAGCATATATGTGGGTCATGTTTTCTTATCCATTCAGCTACCCTATGTTTTTTGATTGGTGCATTTAATCCATTTACATTTAAAGTTATTATTGATTTATACTTATTTGTTTCTACTTTTCCCCTTTGTCCCTGTGTTCCTCTCTATCCCTCTCTTTTTCTTCATTTTTTAAAAGCAGATCCTTTAGCATTTCTTGCAATGCTGGTTTGGTAGGGATGTATTCTTTAAGTCTTGTTTTGTCTGGGAAACTCCTTATTTCTCCTTCCATTTTCCATTTTGAATGAGATCATTGCTGGGTAGAGTATTCGTGGTTGCAGGCCTTTGATTCCCATTATTTGGAATATTTTTTGCCGTTCCTTTCTGGCTTGTATTGTTTCTGTTGAATAATCATTTGATAACCTTATCAGAGCCCTCTTATATGTTATTTGCTGTTTCTCTCTTGATGGTTTTAGGATTCTCTTTGTCTTTGAAATTTGCCATTTTAATTATGATGTGTCTTAGAGTGAGTCTATTTGGATTCATCATTATTGAGACCCTCTGTGCTTCCTAAACTTGAGTAACATTTTCACTCATCATGTTAGGGAAGTGTTTTATCATTACTTTTTTGAACAGGTTTTCCATGCCTTGTTTCTCTTCTCCTGGTATCCCTATGATATGGATATTATTACCTTTCATGTTGTCCTGCAGCTCTCTTAAAACCTCTTCATTCTTGTTCAGCCTTTTTTCATTCTGTTGCACTGTCTTGGCATATTTTTCTATGTTGTCCTCCATCGAGGATCCTCCACAGAGGATTGCTGATCCGATCCTCTGCTTCCTCTAGGCCTGCTGTTAATTCCTTGTACTATATTCTTCAATTCAGAAATTGTATTCTTCATTTCCTCCTGGCTCTTACTGATAGTTTCTATGTCTTTTTTAATGCTGGTATAGTTGTTAGTAAGTTCCTTGTAGCTTCCCTGGAGTTCTTCATAGTTCCCCTGGAGTTGTTTCTAGTTTTCTTTGAGCTGGCTGAGCTCATTGATCTTCCTTATCATTATTCTTTTGAATTCCATATCTGATAGTTTGTTTGCCTCTATTTCATTTAGTGATCTTTCTGGGGGTTCCTCCTTTCCTTTTGGTGATGGACTGTTTCTTTTTCTCCCCATTTTTAGGTTTTGTTGTAATCCAATCAGACTGTGATCCACCTCCAGGCTCAGATGCAGCTTGGGGTGATGGACTGATTCAGTCATAAATCAATGAATCAGCTATGAAACTCAGGCCCTGCTGGGCTAGACAGAGAGGTTCAATTGTAATCCAGTGGATCAGGTGCCAGCTCAGGTGCAGGTTTGTGGGACAGATTCAGATGTAAATCAATGAATCTGTGATCAGGCACCAGTGGGCTAGGCAGCAAGATCCAAGTGTAATCTAACGAATCTGTGTTCAGCCACCAGGCTCAGGAGCCACTGGCCTAGACAACGAGGTTCAATTGTAATCTAATGAATCTGTGATTAGCCACCAGGCTCAAGTGGTATTGGGCTTGACTGAAAGTTTCCATTGTAATCCAATGAGTTTGTGATCAGCCACCAGGCCCAGGGGCCACTAAGTGGGACAAACCAACTCAGTTATGAACCAATGAATCCACAATCAGCCACCAGGCTCACTTGCCACTGTGTGGGGCTGGCTGACTGACCCAGCTGTAAGTCAGAGAGTTTGTAATCAGCCACCAGGCCTATGTGCTGCTGGGCGAGAGTTACCTCTTTAGGTGCCAACTATTGTATCTATGCTCAGACAGGGCAGGGCAGGGGAGGTTTATTTAGATGTAAATCAAAGAATTGTGATCAAGCTCAGGCTCAGGCACTGCTTGGCGGGGCAGATTGCTTCCAGTGGGCGGGGCCATGAGGACCCCTCAATTGGAAGCTGCTTGGCAGTCCGGTCCCCCTGAAGTGTGGGCAATGAGTCAGCACCTGGATCCCCACAGCTGCCTCCCCACCTCTCCCCACAGGTCATTGCCGCAAACCCACCCAGACATCTCCATTCCTCTCTGCCCACTGTCTGCTGGAGCCCAGTGTAGGTGGGTGGCAATATGTTTTCATTGTGGTCACCCTAGTAGTACTGTGCCAGTGCTCTCTTAGGCTAGTCAACTCCACGAATTTCTACCCTTCTCAGCTGGATGCTGCTGTACTCTCTGCTGTGTTGCTGTAGGCTAGGAAACCCAGCTGGGGGACAGAACCTACCCTTCTCAGGTGGAGCCTCTGGCTCCATCCCTTTGACTACTGCCTCCAGTGGGGGCCTCACCCGCCCTCTCCCATTTTTGTAATTCCTACTAGTCATGTTGTGATGAAGCATCCTCATCTGTTCTGTCCATGGTTATAAGACTTATTTCCAGCTGGTGTTCTGTTGATATTTCAATTGAATTTTCTCCAAAAAAGTAATTCCAAATGGGACCTGGGAGGAGATTGGTGTAGCTTCACTTACTCTCCCACCATCTTCCTGGTGATCTCTGGGTGGCTCCGCACTCTAGAACCGAAAGGTCCAAGGTTCTCCATCTTCTTGTAGGTTGCAGGGCTGATAACTGGCTTTGAATCCCAGCTCATCATTGAGTGGTGGTGTGACCTTGTACAGGTTTGCTTAAGCTCTCAGAATTTCATACGGGGCTCCAGCAGAGGGAGGGTAGAGCAGATGGGAGACATGTGGGGAGAGCCCAAGGCAGTGGCCTGGAAGAGAGAAATGGAGAGGCAGCCATTGGAGTCCTGGTGGCAATCCATTGCCCACACCCTCCATTTTTTCCCAAATATATATATGTGTGTGGTGCTAGAAGAAGTACCACATATTGGTTAAAAGTATGACATTTTGAGCCCTGGCTGGTGGCACAGTGGATAAGGAGCCGACCTGCAAACCCAAAGGTTGCTGGTTGGATCCCCAGCCAGGGCACATAAGCAGGTTGCAAGCCAGGTCTCCAGCCAGGTTCACCTGAAGGCAGGTGAAAGGCAACCATACATTGATGTTTTTTTCCCTCTCTACCTCTCTCCCTTCTCCCCTCAGAAAATAATAAATAAAAAATCTTTTTAAAAAAAGTATGACATTTCTTTCCTTCTGTGTAATTTGACAATGCTACAAAACATATCACCTTTTATTTTAGTCTTTCAAAACCTCCTGTTTCCAATTAGGCTACTAATGGAACACCATATTTAAGTCTTTGAAGCTCAGTTTCTAACCTTATTTTCTACTTTTTTTTTCCTTTCTTCTCCCATGATATACAATGGCATCGCACCTTGCTGATCTTTTCATTGCACTGACATTTTTCATTTGCTAAAAATATGAGATCTAGTGAATAGTTCACATATGGCTAGTCCAGATTGAGATGTACTAAAAGGAATTATACACATCAGATTTCAAATGCATTCTACAAAAAAAGGCATATAAAATTCTCAATGGTTTTCAATTTGATTACTACTTGAAATACTAACATTTTGGATATATTAGGTTACATAAAATGTTATTAAATTAATATCACCTGTTTCTTTTTTAAATCCTCATTGGATGATGTGTTTATTGATTCTTTGAGAGAGAGAGAAAGGGAGAGGGAGGAGAGAGAGAGAGAGAGAGAGAGAGAGGGAGATATCCATCTGTTGTTGCCAATATGCACCTCAACTGGGGATTGAACTCACAAGTTAGGTATGCACCTTGACTTGAAATTGGACCACAACATTTTGGTGTGTGGGAAGACACTTCAACCAACTGAGCCACTGAACCAGAGTGATATCACCTGTTTCTTATGTTAAATATGGCTACTGGAAAAGGTTACATTTCAATATACCTTAGATTTTTATGGCCTGCATTGATTACCATTGGACAGAAGTGCAATTAAAGACACTAGAGTTAAACAAGGCATACTTTCTGCTCCAATGTCATGCTACTAGACACAAAAGTAAATGCAACATCATAATTTGGTAAGATCCACAGATGGATGTGAAGAGAAGAGTGAGTAATCATTCTGACAGAGCCTGTGAAGAAGGATTCATAAAAGAAAAAATATTGGACCATCTGATCAGAATAGGATGACAGGAGTATTAATATTTCAAGTACAAAAACAACATAACTAAAGACTTTATGAAAAGAAAGGCTGCTGAAAGAGTCTCCTCAAATACTATTTAATAATATCTCTTCCCTATGGCCATCCAGGGAAACTAAAAATCTAACAGGAAAATATTGCAAGCCCCTTAGCAGTTTTCAGCAGCATCCATGCCTGCTTCCAGCCAGGGAGGCCTCTGTCAGGAGGAAAGGCATACATAGAGGGTGTCCTGCTTAATAGCTAGATGCTACTTTAGTTATGCTGACAGCAAACATTGGGACCAGCCCTTGCCTGTGGCTAAGGAAATGGCAAGATATGATGTAGCTCACCTGGCACCCAGGGATAAAAACAGAAAATAAAAAGAAAAAATAGAATTCTAATAATATATCTTCTGAGGATAAGAATATCTTTTTGTTCACCCTAAAGTGTTTGATGAGTAGGAAAAAGTGGAGAAAAAAGAGGGAGATAGGGATGAAGGAAGTGAAGTAGAAGGATGAGTGAGTTTCCAAAAGAAATGCTTTTTTAAAAAAATCCTCATCCAATGATATGTTTATCAACTACAGAGAGCAAAGAAGGTGGGGTGGGGGAGAGAGAGAGAGAGAGAGAGAGAGAGACAGAGACAGAGACAGAGACAGAGAGACAGAGACAGAGAGAGAAAGAAAGTGAATCAGTGTGAAAGAAAGAGAAATATCAATTGGTTGTGCCCATATGTGCCCTGACTAGGTATTCAAACCACAACCTGGTATGTGCCCTAGACAAAAATCGAATCTGCAACCTTTTGGTGTATGAGATAATGCACCAATCAACTGAGACACCGGCCAGCTAAAAGAAATGTTATAGACAGAAGTAAGCACCTAAGGAAAGTAAGAGAAATGTGAGTTATACATTTGGCAGCGAAGTATCATACGAGCATTTGTGGCTTTTTAGTCATGGATAAGTTACCTAATCTCTCTGAGGTTCAGCCATACCTTATCTGTGAAAATATATGACAAAACCTTCCATCAGAGTTGTAAGAATTATAAATAATATGAATCATACTGTTTAACATCTTATAGTGTTGAGTAAATGTTTGCTGCTATGTTTGACCACTCTTTGTTAACCAATTTTGAATATTTATCTTCTTTTGGCTAATTCCCTGGAAGGAATTAGAGTGATAAAATGCCTTAAACCAAATCTCTCACCTATTATTTTTAAAGGGAAAGTAAAAAAGACCATACAAGAAGAATATTTTATTTAATCAGTTACAAAATACACATTTTTTCCTCCTATTTAACATCAGTGAACCTAGGATATGACTCACAGTTGATAGCACCATACAAAAATAATTCAGGCTGTGGGAGTTACTATTGTCTGTGTATTTATAAAGTGATTATTTTTGGTGGGGTGTGTATACAATTGCAACCTTAGGTGTTTCATTCTAAATATTACTTATGGATTATTTGAAGAAAGGCTATGCACCTTAGTGATCATTTTCAAACATTCTTTTGCTCATCTTCTGTTAACACCCAGAAGTTTAAAAAAATATCCATAAGTTTCAGCATCAAAACTTGCTGGGAGAAGTGTCACAGAGGATAGCACAGATGGGAATACATGGGCAACAATAACTTCAATTTGAAAAGTGTTTCAGAAGAGTTAGAGTCTGAAAATAAGGAACTTTCAGGAATAACTTCTCTTAATTATTTTGCTTATATTTTTGTTTTCTTGAGTGTGTGTGTGAAAAAGAATAAATAAACAAATGAAAAAGTCCATCAGATTTGCAGGATATTCTTAGTATATCCTAAGGCCAGGCTGGCCATGAGGTAATAAAAGTGTACCTCTAATTTTGGGTCTTTTTCTTCTTTTTCAAATGGAAAAGCAGGTCAGTGTAATCAAAGGGCAAAGACTTGGAGTGCAGAGATTCAGGTTTTAGTTCTTCCTCCAATAATTGTTGAGTTTGTGAATTTATCATATCACCTCTGAGTTTTTCTTAGGATAGCAATATACCTGCTTAATGTTCTTCAGAAGGTGGTTAGTTCAAAAACAAATCTGAGAAGTTCTGTACAATCTTAAATGGTTCTTCCTTTTCTTGTTCTACTGATAAAAAAAAATAACTCAGATTTGTCTACAGAATATAGGGTGAGGGAATATTAATATAATATCATCTATTCAAACCCACAGTCATATGCTATGACTCACCAGATAGTCTTCAGTTTACATATAGCCAAACACTTGATTCTCTAAGAGTTAGAGGAATACTCCTCTGGGAGTTGGTGAATACATTCTCAGGAAAGGACTGATGATATTTCTAAGACATACTCCCTGATTTCCTCCAGTCATCAGGTCTGGGCATCCCATTGTCAAGCTTCCCTCATTCTCCTGGCCCTGTGTCATCACTCTTTCTTCTGGTTCCAAGCTCCTCCTTTCCAGTTAGCACCCCTTTCTGGACACCCCCCCAACACAATCAGTTGTCTCCTTCTGAATGCTCTGTATCTCCTGTTCCCTCACAGCCAGTCTTTCTGTAGCTTCAGTCTACTGAGTAGCTAATATCATAAACTAGACTTCAAGACTCATCTCCCTTTTTTTTTGTCCTAAGTATTAATGGAAATGGAGAAGTATTGCTCAAAGTGTAAAACATTTAATTCTAAAATGAACAAGTTTGAGTATCTAATATATAGCTAATATTACTACTATATAACTAATAATACTGCATCATACACTTGAAAGTTGCTAATAGATTAGATCTTAAATGTTCTAATCATGAAAAGAAAAAGAAATGGTAACTATATGATAGGATGGAGGTGGTAGCATACTATTGTGGCAATCATTTTGCAATTTATGAATGTATCAAATCAACACACTGAACACAGTGTTATGTAGCAATTATTTCTTAATAAAACTGGAGGGAAAGTAGTAATGGTGAGATGTTAAGGTATACTGGAAAGAGTGTCTTGGCCAGTAATTGGGGAGGTAACTCTGAGGAAATATTGCTGTAGCCCACTGTCAACATATCATGCATATTCAATTATGTAGTTTGTTAATGCTTGAGTTTATCTTGCCTAAGGGTCTTTAAACATTTGTTAAATATGGTTAACTTATTCATGCTCCTTAAAATGATGGCTTTCAATTTTTTTCACTACAACTCATTGAATACATTTTATGCCCTGACCCAGAGCATACATAAATATTTATGTGTGTGTAAGGTACACCTAATTAAAACAAAAGATTAATAAAACAACACTTAGTCTTAAAAATCACTGAAAGATTACAACCAGCTGTTCAAAAACTCTGATTTAGAAAACAGGTACTATTGGCAAGCTTGATCAGAAATATAGTTGGTAACTTTAAGTTAATTTGCTGGGATATAAGTATTTCAGAAAGCATTAAAAGAAAGTTTAACAAGTAATCTTAGATTGTAATTTCTAAGATTATCCCAAATCTGAATTTTTCATTCAAATGTTATTTTTCTCTTAGACACTAAATTTCTACACATGCTTTTATAGCAGATAAATGAAAAAGGGAAAATAATAGTTTTTATAAAATCTGTAAAGTCTTTCTAGTCTATGTTTATACTTTCAGTTTTATTTCTACTGTCTTTTTATCCTGTTTTGGGCTTCCTTATCACTTAGCTTTGATTAAGAAATGTTTTTTTGTGTCCATTATTCACAAATGAGTCAGTTTTCTCTCATTTCTTACTTTCTGGGGCAAGACAAATTGTGCATCCTAAACACAGAGCTTAAAGAGTCTCCTGCTTCCAGTATTTGTTTTTTTCACTAAGTCTAAGCCCATTAAACATTTAATTGTTATGGAAAACATTTTTTCTTTTCCATCAAAGAAATAATAATAATGCTGCTGCTTTTGCTCCTCCTCCTCTTCTCTCTCCCCTCTCCCTCCTTCTACTTCTCCAACTTCTTCATCACGTTAATATATTGTTGGCAGTATGACAGGTAACCATAATAATTGATATTTAAACCTGATAACAGGTTAAATATTCATTAAATATTCTATTTTGTCATAATGGACAAATTCAATGGAGTTGAATAATGTGTCTCAAAACTATAAAAAATTGAAAAACGTGAATACAAAAATATACTATCCTAATTAAAGAAAGTTGTTTAGCCCATTAAGACACTCTTTTTCTTATCATTTTAAAATAATATACTTGGGCCCTGGCTGGTGGCACAGTGGATAAGGCACTGGCTTGTGAAACCAAAGGTCACTGGTTCAATTCCCAGGCAGGGCAACATAACTAAGTTGCAAGCCAGGTCTCCAGCCAGTCTGTAGCTGGAGGCAGCCATACATTGATATTTCTCTCCCTCTCTTCCTCTCCCCCCTCTCCCCTCTCTGAGAAATAATAAATAAAATCTTTAAAAATATAAAAATAAAAATAAAATAATGTACCTGGTTATACCAGTGCAGGAAATAAAATATCATTTTTCATTCATTTCATCCAATCAATAAAGATAATTTTGGGGGATTAAAGATACACACAGACACAAGAAGATTGCAATCTACTAGGTTGGCCAAAAAGTCCATTTAGTTTTTTTCTGTAAAATAAAAGACACATTTTTTATTACTTTTTATAACTTTATTGATTTGGATATTTTGAGTATGTTGGCTATCTCCTTCTATTGGCTTCTAGTGGGTAGAGGCCAGGGGTGCTGCTAAACATATTCCAATGCATAAGACAACCTCACGAAAGATGATTATTTTGCTAAAGTGTCAATAGTACCAAGAAACTTTGCAAACCACTTTTGACATGTTTGATCTGTTATAGCACCTTCTCCATACACTACACAAGTCATTTTTTGCGTTTCAGTTGAATTTATACCTTTCATGAAATACTAAAGCATAATATGCCAAAAATGTTGCATATTTTCTTCTATCTTCAATATTAAAATTGCTGCACAAAAGTTCACCAACTTTGGTAAGTTTTTTTAATGCACTGTCACAATACAATCTAACAAAATTTTTTCAAATGAAGTGAAAGACAACTAAGTACTACTAGAACCATTATATAGAAAAAAACTAAACAAAAATTTTGGTCAACCCAATAGTATAGGGAGCAGGTTTATTAAAAATAAAATATAATGTGATCAATGAATGAGTTGAAGTATAGGTACAGGACAGTGATAGCTGCAGAAGAAAAACAACTAAATGTCTTGAGAGAAGGGTTCAAAAAAAGAGTTCATAAAAGATGGTTTTCCTAAAATGGATCTTGAAGGACATGTATGGGGAAATTTTTTCCAAGAAATATGGTTGTGAAAGAGTCTCAAGATATATTCACTCTCCCTAGCCTATCATAATTGTGATGCCCCTAGAGAGGTATGACATCTCCTAAGTTTACAGAAAAATGTACTTCATCATTTTCCTTGCTGATTTTACAATAATATGCTGACTTGTGTCATTGCAAAAAATGGCCTCTACTTCACATTTTACTGAGCCCCTAAGGAAAAGTTTCCAGTAAATGGCTGTATATTTTTCCCTTTTGTTTTCTCAGATAAGAACTGGTCTCTGTGACAAAACTAAAACCTTTCAAAATATATCTTTCAGTTTGTTGGCAAAGTTTCTCATTTGTAAAGTTACATACTCAGCTCAAATAAATGAAAAATTATTTTAGTCATTCAGTTGGTAATGCTTTTTATACAAACAGGTCAAGGACAATACAAGGGTTTGAAAAAGTGCCAAAACCTGAAATTGCAAAGCACAGAGTTTGTATTATGTAGTGACAGCAAGAGAGCAGACCCACCAATGCTTTCTTCCTAACTACAGGCCCCATGTCTTAACTCCTTCTCAGGTTTCAGAAAGAACAGAGTTATTTTTAAAAATATGAATTTGTGCTGTTACAGGATTTATTTGTTTATTGTGTGTCTCCATTAGAATGTAAACACCACAAAAACAGAGACTTTATCTATTGTATTTATTTCTGTATCAACACAGAAAAATGTGTAGGATACATTAAGAACTCAACAAATATTTAATGTGTGAATGAGTGAGTAAAATACATCAATACTGAATGAAGTAAATGCCTCTAGCAATCATACTTTTTATAAGTAGGAAGATGTCACATTCTCATTCTCAAAACCAGGGGGAAAGGGAATAGCATTTGTGATTGTTTAAATATTACAATTGAATCTCAGGTATCTGGTTTGTTCATTCATTGAGTATTTTTTGAACATCTATTAGTTCTTACACAAAGATAAATAGATACAGTCTCTCTTCTCATGGGATGTAGATTTAGATGGGGTAGCAAATGTATAAACAAGTAAGCACCATCGCATTGATCCATGGTATTTTTAAAATTTACATTCCTAGTTTCAACTATTCATACGTGAGCTCATAGTAGTTACAATAGTACAGTAAATAATATTTTTGCCTGACATGCATTTAAATTGCCCATGCTGCAAGGTTTGGGAAGGGGCTAGTCTGGGAGCTTTGATGGCTGTTTACTATCTGAATGTCTGTATGGCCTGTGTTATGTCTCCTTCTTAGATAAACACTTTTTTTAGGAGCAAGTATTTGATGCTGTGGCATTGTGAATTTAGGTTTCAAAAAATTGGGCGGGGGGGGGGGTTCCAAAGAGGAGTCTTTTTCATCTTCAATAGAATTTTAAGAGTATACCATTATTTACCATGCTAAAATACAGGAGCGTACAAGAAACCACGTTAAAAGAGATGATGGCAGCCCTGGCTGGTGGCACAGTGGATAAGGTGCCAGGCTATGAACCCAAAAGTCACTGGTTCGATCCCCTGCCAGGGCACATAACCAGGTTGCAAGCCAGGTCTCCTGCCAGCTCCTTAGCTGGAGGCAGGTGAAAGGCAACATACATTGATGCCTCCTTCCCTTTCTGCCTCTCTCCCTTCCTCCTTCTTTAAAAATAATAAATAAAATCTTTAAAAAAGAGAGATAATAAGATGATAAACTGTGACTGGTAAAGGGTGAGAGGAGGGAGGGCAAGTGATAGGGAAGATTTTATTAAGAGGGAATGTGAAATGAGTATTGAAGTTTAATTGTTTGACTAGGAATTTATCACGTCATTAAGGTAGGAGAGTACATGCTAAAGATATAGCATGTACAAGCTCCAGAAATGTGAAAAGTTTCATTGAACTGAGAAAACAACAAGGTACATGGTGTTTTAAGAGAAAAAATATATAAACAAAATAATTATATAAGCAAGAAGAGTGTCTGATGAGCTGGGCATAGGCAAGGAGCCAGACCAATAAGGATTAAGAATTCCTGCCCAGGTCAGTGTAGCTCAGTTGGCTAGAGCATCGTTCATAGACCAAAGGGTCACAGATTTGATTCCCGGTCAGGGCTCATACCTAGGTAGTGCGTTCAGTGTCCAGGCAGGGCACATACAAGAAGGCAACCAATCAATGTTTCTCTCACACATCAATTATTGCTCTCTCTTTCATCTCACTCTCCACCTTCACCTCCTCCTCTCTCTAAAAGCAAACAAAATATGTCCTCACATGAGGATGTAAAAAGAATTATGAATTCCTTGCAGAGGAGTCTAGATGTTCAGTGGGAAGTAGGGAGCCATTGAGAGATTCTAATTGGGGAGAGAAGTCTATTCAGATGAATGTCTTAGAATGAAATACCATTTCATAGCTATATACTGGAAAATTGAAGAGGATCTAGGTTAGAGACAGGTAGACAGCTTAAGTTAGTATGTGATAGCTGAGGTAAGAGAATCAGAGCCCCTGCTAAAGTATGGACAGTAGGAATGGTGAAGACAAGCCATTTAGAAAGCAATTTAGGAGGTAGAATCAGCAGGACACTTCCTAAGCAATATCAGTGTACAAAGTCTAGAATGCAAGTTGTTTTTCTTTTTAATAAGTCTGAAATATTTTCTCCATATGTATTATGTTTTTATTTTTCTTCTTGTTGAATTCTTTTTAAATGACCAGGGAAAAGGAACAATTCAAAAATGTGACCTTAGTGCCATATTTAGTAGATTGAAAATTCCTCAGAGGCTTAAGAAATTAAGAATGTCTGTGGTTTCTTTCCAAGATCAAGAGACTAAGGTCATCTAACTGAGATGCTCATGCCATCCAATCCATGTTCTCATCTAGCAGATATGGAAAAATGCCAATTACTGGATTCTGTTGGCCAGATTCAATGAGCCTGACTCATGGGACTCTGAGAAGGGAAACCCAAGATAAGGTGCATCTTTCAGGACATCTTTTGAAGTTAGCCTTTCATTTTAGCATGGGCCCTGATTCTTTGCTCACCATCATGTGGATTTCCTTCTTGCCTGTTTTCTTCTTTCTCCAGACCTTTGTCAGGCTCTGCTAAGGGACTAATTCTTGTCCTAAAAGGTGTGCTTTTAGGTCTCCTTCTTTTCATTGCCTTAAACTTGTTCACTTGACTTCTCATGTATCTTCTACTTCCTGTTTTTTTTTTTTTTTTTTTTTTCCCCCACTCCATTTTGGTCTGACCTTCATCCTTAACCTGTCTGCTCTAACAGTTCAAATCCTTGATCTGGCTTCAGATCATTGGTCTTTGATTATCAATTGTTTTTTTTACATTTTTACTAAATTTATTGGGGTAACATTGGTCAACAAGATCATGTAAGTTTCAAGTGTACACCTCCATAAGACATAATCTGTACTGGCAACCATGTGCCCATCAACTAAAGGCAAATCATCTTCCATCATCACATATGAGGTCTGTCCAGATATTGTTAATATAACGAGAAGGATTTGGGTGACATCTATGTAACCTGGCAGCCAAGGAGTGGACTGGAATGCACATGTATAAACAACGATGACTTCACTGTACTAGTTAGTGAGGGGGTAGACACTAAAAGTGAGCATGCATACTGTGTGGCCATCGCATTCAAAATGAGTGAGCAAGTAGAGCAATGAATCTATTAACTTTTGTGTTAGGCTTGAACTTCCTCTATGGAAACCATTTGGATAATTCAGAAGGCCTCAGCTGTGGGCAACTGGTGATTGGCAGCTTCATCACAACAATGTGCCTGGTCAAGCATCAATTCTTGCACAGTTTTTTGGCCAAACATCAAATCACTCAGATGACTCAGCTGCACTGTAGCCCAGATTGGGCACTCTGTGACTTCTGGCTTTTCCCAAAACTAAAATCACTTTTGAAAGGGAAGATATTTCAGACCATTAATGAGATTCAGGAAAATATGATGTGGCAGCTGGTAACAATTGTGTGAAGTCCCAAGATGCCTACTTTGAAGGGGACTGAAACATCCTTGTCCAATGTACAATGTTTCTGTGTTTTGTATCTTCTTCAATAAATGTCTCTCTTTTTCATATTACATGACTGAACACCTTCTGGAAAGGCCTTGTATACTATGGGATATTACTCAGCCATAAGAAAAGATGATCAGCTTTTTGACCTATCTATCTTACTCCTGGGAACATATCCAAGGAACCCAAAACACTAATTCAAAATAACATAATCCCTATGTTCACTGTAGCATTATTTGCAATAGCCAAGTTATGTAACAACCCAAGTGTCCATCAGTAGAGGAGCAGATAAAACACCAATGGGATATTTACACAGTGGACTATTATTTGGCCATAAAAAGAAAATTTTACCCTTTGCAACAGTATGGATAGAGAGCATTATGCTAAGTGAAGTAAGCCAGTCAGAGAAAGACAAATACCATATGATTTCACTCACATGTAGAACCTAATGATAAATAGAGACATATTCATAAATCTAGAGCAGGATGACAGCTAAGTCAAGGGAGTAGATTTAGGGAATGGAGCGATTGAGTAAAAAGGAAAAAGGACTCATGGACATGGACAACGGTGCAGTGATTGCGTGAGGCGGGTGTACAAGGGGTTAAATGGTAATGGAAAACATAAAATAAAATTTTTTTAGAAAGATGAAATACTGCCATTTTGTGACAACATGGATGGACCCCCAGACTACTATGCAGTCTGTAAAAGCTAAGAACCATATGATTTCATTCATATGTGGGATGTAAAACAGAAATTCACAAACACAGACAACAGTATGGTGACTACTAGAGGGAGAAAAGGGAGTACAGGGTTAATAAAGAGCAAAAGAAGCCAGGCACTAGGTCCATCCAGAAAGTATCCAGCCATGTACTTTGAAAACTAGAGATATAGCCCTGGCTGGTGCTGCTCAGTGGATTGGGTGTCAGTCTGCCAACTGAAAGGTCACCAGTTGCTGGTTTGATACCCAGTTGAGGCACATACCTGGGTTGTTGGCCAGGTCCCTAGTTGGGGGTGAACAAGAGGCAATCAATGGACATTTCTCTCCCATATCAGTATTTGTTTCTCTTTCTTTCTCCCTCCCTTCCCCTCTAAATAAATAAATAATAGTATTTAAGAAGATACAGAAACATTGTGCAAAAGACAATGACACCTTAATCCCCTTCAAAGTAGGCACCTTGAGACCTCACACAAATCTCCCAGCTTCTCTTCCATTGTTCAAAACAATCTGCAAAAATTTTTGTGATGAATAAACAAGCACGCTATCATGATGAAGCTACCAATCACCAGTTGTCTATGGCTGCAGCTATTTTCATCATATTGCACCTCTCATCCAATGAAGAATATTGAAGTAGTATGCTTTATTATTGCTTGGCCTGGAGGGGTGTACTCATGATGGGCAACACCCTCCCTATCAAAAGACACAGTAGGCCCTGGCTGGTGGCACAGTGGATAAGGTGCCAGCCTGAGAACCCAAAGGTCACTGGTTCAATTCCCAGCCAGGGCACATAACCAGGTTGCAAGGCAGGTCTCCTGCCAGGTCCATAGCTGGAGGCAGGTGAAAGGCAACCATACATTGATGTCTCTCTCCCTTCTGCCTCTCTCCTTCCCCTCTCTTTAAGAATAATAAATAAAATCTTAAAAAAACAAAACACAGTAAACATGGTCTTGATCTTGCTGTGACTTTGCTGCACCTTCTTGGGCATAGAGAACTAGGAGACTTCCATTGGGACAGCTGGGCCTTTGTTTCCAGATTATAGCCAAAGACCAACAATTCATCTCTGGTTAATGACTCTCTTGAGGAAATATGGTTCATTCATAGCAGTTTGAATCAAGTCATTAGCAACTGCAGCTCAATGTTCCTTCTGCTCTGGTAGCAGAAGCCACAGAACAAATTTTACCACCACAAGTTTCATGTCAAGATCCTGTGTCAAAATCTTGGATACAGTAGTTTTGAGATCCCCAGATCAGCTTCTAGTTCTCACACTGTCAGTCACCAATCTTTGTTGATTGCAGCCCATACACAGTCAACATTCTCAGGTGTTCTGCTTGTTGCAGGCCTCACAGAATGTGGATCACTTTTAACAGATTGTCAACCGTCTTTGAAGCGTTTGTGCCACACTTTTATTTGTACTGAACTCATTGCCTTATCCCTAAAGTCTTCTGAATCATCTGAATAGTTTCCATGGAGGAATGTACAAGCTTAAAGCAAATTTGATGCAGATTTGTTGCTCTACTCACTCAGTCATTATGACTGTGATGGCCACATGCTCTCTCACAGTACACATGCTCACTCAGGGGCGCCTGAGTGAGCCCCCACTGACTAGTGTAGTGAAGTCATCATAGTTCACACATGCACATTCCAGTCCACTCTCATTGGCTGCAAGGTTACATTAATGTTGTGCAAACCATTCTTGTTATATTAACAATGGCTAGACTTTTTTCCAGACAGGCCTTGTAAATGTCCTCCTATATACACCACTCAAATAGGTATCATAGTTAGACATTTTAGTGCTATTGTCAATATCAAGGTAGATATTGGCCACATTTTACTGTGTCCCTGGCTGCTGGTATATAACTCTTACAGGCAGGACTTAGATAGTTCCACAGGGCAGGTGTCATTGCTCAGGTACACTCACTTAACCTGACCTAACTTGCTTTGTAGTCATACCTTAGGCAAGTTTGTGGCAAATTATTCTTTACTTAAAATTATTTTTAGAATACTCCTTTTATGAAAAGAAATGGTTAAAGAAAATAGTACATTTAAAAAAATCTAATTCAAAATGCATATTAGTTTATATTCTGAGGTTTTAAAGAAGTGGTTCACATGCATATTTAGCTTTAAATATGTTTCCTGAACTGTGTTCAGGAAGATTCTGGTAGGTGCTGGGACTACAACAGTTAATAAGAAAAATGCTATCCATATTTTTCCAGAGTTTAGCTCCACAGAGGGAATGGATAATGACAAAAGAATTACAGTGTAGTAACTGTTAGGAGAAATGAAATATAATGAATGCAATTCATATCACACACACCTAACATCCCGATGAGAAAATTCCTGAAGTGACTTGCAAGCTGCATTCTAAAAAGTGAGAAGCCATCAAGACAGGGTAAGAATTGAGGAAAGCAGAGGAAACAACTTACTATGCACAATCATGGAGCAGAGATGATGGTGGTCCATGAAATAATGGGAATTACCAGGAAAGTGGTAGAAGGCAGTCTAAGCAGGTATACAGAAAAAAATAAAACAGATTTGGTGTGTTTAGGGATCTGCAGGTGTCTTGGTAAATAATAAAAAATATAGGCATTTTAATAGTTTTTAAGTCCTACATTAATAAACAAAATAATAATCAGAAATTTATTTTTAAATAAAGAGATTGGTTTGGTTAAAACTACAGATTTCTTATTCTGAAATTCATATGTCAATGGGAATGGGATCAAAACAAAATAAAACAGTACACAGTGTTGTGGTAGTTCTTTATGCTAAGAGATTCCTTAACATTGACAGCGTGTGAAACATACACACACACACAGAATTGGTGTTTAAAGACTACTTTGTGTAGTTTCTTCATTTATTAAGTTCTCTTTTTGAAGAAGAAAGTTTCCTACTTTTGTTTGCGTGGATGGAATCTGTGGTATGGTAATTAGAAATAAATACCACAAAACCTTCAATTCCAAACTTTAAGTTTTTCTCAAACCCCTGATTAAAAGCAGTGCCTTACTTATACCAAATGGCTTATTCATTCGTGGACTCACTGATCTGTGAGAATCTATCATTCTTTTATTTTATATACTAGAAGACACCATCAAAATAAAAATGTCACTGAAAAAAAATGAACTGAAGCAGAAAGAACAAATTTAAGTTTTGAGGAGTGGTTTTAGTCCCAGTGACAAAGAATTTTACCTTTTTTATTTTTCACTTTTTGCACTCATTAACTAGTTCCATATAAGTTTTAGCCAGGTTTGGGGGGATCTTACTTTATCCATTGTTGGACTAATGTGACAAGCAGAAGTGGAATTGGATATAAAACATTGATGCAGGGTTTCTTTGTGAACAAGGTACTTTTCATTTTTAGTTTGCAAATACTGATGAGGGATGCAAACATGACTGAGTAGACAGAGTTGAATGGTGAAAATACAGTGGGGGGAGGGAAGAGTGATGTTTGTGCCCAGTATAGAATTTCCTTTTATTCTTCTGATCAGTTAACATATTCATACATTTAATAAATTTTTAAGAATGTGTACTAAATGCAAAATTAGTGATAGATGTTGAAGATACTGAAATGATTTAAAACCAAAAGGAATATTAAAGTAATGGTTCTAAAATGTTGGGGAAGCCCATGGGCTTCTTTGAAAAACTGATAAACACTGTGGATACAACAAACACACGCAAGTCTAGGGAATCTGTGGGTGCCTAGAGGCTTTCAGGAGACCCTTTGGGATTTATGGGCCCTGCTTTATGATTTCTTACTTTCTAGTTTGTTCATTAAAAAAAAAATTGCCATCAAACCAAAGGCTTATTTAAACCTTATTATGGCAGTTTAGCTTTTTCCCCACAATTTACCCACCAAATTCCGTGTACATTGGATCTGAGAGATCTATTGCTGATGTTCGAAGCAACATGCTCAGTAAACAAGCACGAGCGCCATCTAATGTCCAAAAGTAGTACATGTTGGTAACAACAATAATATCCAACAGGGTTTAGGATAGGTATCAAAGGTTTTAGGCCTGTTGCCATTTGGTTGGTTCATTGGTTCATTTCTTTCTAATATTTGTGAATTATGATTTTTACATTATCATGTTCAATTCTATTATTACATACCACAATTCCTTGGGTTGTTTTTTACTGCCTGAAATTAAAACTAAGAAACACTTGAAATTCTTTTTCTTATTTACAAGGAGAGTATAATTTAAAGTTTTAAATCATTTAAAAATTTTATAATAGTTTTATATTTTCAGAATAACTGTGAACATAGTACAGAGAGCTCCAGAATACCCCACACCTAGTCCCTAAACAATACTATGGTACTCTTGTTATAATTGATGAACCTTTATGACTAAATTACTATTATTAACTAAAGTTCATATTTTCTTCAGATTTTATTGATTTTTTCCTAAAGTCCTTTTTTTTGTTTCAAGATCCCATTTAGTGTACCACATTTAGTAATTATGTCTCCTTATGCTTGTTTATAACAACTTAATTTACATTTCATTTTGTGTGCATTTGAATTTTATTGTAACTTTCTATTATTTTTCAAAATCTTTAAATTTTTTTCTCAGAAAACACTTTCCCTTTGATAAAGCTGTATACTACTTAAGCAGATTTTATGGAAATTTATAGAAACAAAAGTTATCATTATGCATTTTTCATTTCTAAAAGTGAAAAAAGGAATTAAGAAAGAGAGATGCCCTGGCTGGTAGCACAGTGGATAAGGCGCCAGCCTGTGAACCCAAAGGTCGCAGGTTCAATTCCCCAGCCAGGGCACATAACCAGGTTGCAAACCAGGTCTCCAGTCAGGTCTGTGGCTGGAGGCAGGTGAAATGCAACCATACATTGATGTCTCTCTCCCTCTCTACCTCTCTCCCTCCCCCTCTTTCTAAAAATAATGAAATAAAAATCTTAAAAGAATAAAAGAAAGAAAGAAAGAGAGCTGCCAAGATGTTATGATAGAAAGACTAATTCAGTAGAAGATCTAAGAATTATGTTTCCTTTTGTACTCTAATCCTCTCTGGCTGTGCTCCTTATCGGGCCATTTACCCTTTGTGGTTCAGTTTCCGCATCTGTGGAATAAGGTATGATAACCAGAAAATTCCCCAGCCCTTATGCTATGAGAAGATAATTAAAACTGATCACTATTTTCCCAGTAAAAGTTAATAATCAAGTCCTGGCTGGTGACTTAGTGGAAAAGTGCCAGCTTGCTGGTTTGATTCCCAGTCAGGGCACATAACCAGGTTGCAAGCCAGGTCTCCAATTTGGTTCCCAGCTTGAGGCAGGTGAAAGGCCATACATTGACGTTTCTCTCATTTTATTTCTCCCTCCTTGCCCTTCTCTCTAAAAATAATGAATAAAAAAAATTTTTTAAAGTGAATAATCATAGCATTTCATATCAGATATGAATGAATGCTTATTATGTACCAGCTTAAGCTGGTATACATTATTATTTCCATATTATAGATGATGAGTTTTGGAGAAGTAATTTGCTCACAATCATATGGCAAATAAGTGATGGGTCAGATTCTGAAGCCTATGACAGCTTCTAAAGAGGCAACATTCCTTTCAGCATCTGTAAACAGCCATGTTGGTGCTAGGGCTCCTCTAATGACCAAAGCTCCAAGACAAAGAGCTTTTTCTTTGTAGTCATGAGGGGCCATAAAAAGGAGATGGATGTAATACAACAATAAAATTAAATTTAAAAAAATACAAAAAAAAAAAAAATGCTTCAGATGAGCCTGGGCTTTTACCTACCTCAAAACAGATATATTGAAGTCTCAAGGAAACCTGTGTTTGCAGCCAAATGAAATACATTGTCTGAAGTGCAGTTCTATTCTATTTGTTAATATTTTAATTAAACATATATTTTTGTTGCTTTGAAAGACTTCAAACGCCATAGTTAATGGTAGCAGCCTGTTTTAAAGAGATTGAAGCCCAGCTTGTAAATCAATGAGAAATATGTGAAAATATATTTTGCAATTTCAACAAATATGCCATAAACCTTATAAAGCTATTCATTTTAAAATAAATTTCCATTTTTAATAATGTCTTCAAGAGATACACAGGGATATTATGTCTCCTGGAAACACTATAGAATATTGTATTTTCTTCTCAAAATTGAATGGTAGCATATATATGTGTGTTATATATATATGCATATATATATGACAGTTTAATTCACATTTCATTTTATGTGCATTTGAATTTTATTGTAACTTTCTATTTTTCAAAATCTTTAAAAATTTTTTTCGCAGAAAACACTTTCTCTTGTTCTCTTTCTTTGATAAAGCTGTATAACTTTTTAAGCAGATTTTATGGGAATTTGTAGAAACGAAAGTTATCATTATGCGTATATATATTTTATTTATGCATGTGAAGGAATTTACATGATGTTAGTTGGCTAAAACCATTTGCTGGGAAAGAGTCAAGCTATGTAAATTATTTGGCTCTTGCAGTATTGATAATTTGTAAATATGTCCATGAAACTTAATGTTCTACACTTGTAGTTGGTTTAGTAAATTTGAAGACATTGCAGCACAAATTATTCAAAAGTGAAAGAAAAATATTTAAAATTCACATATCACCAGTGAACTGGTGTGGAAATACTTCAATCATCTTAATAACATGTAATTAGTGTCTGAGAGGGAGGGGAAGATGAAAATATATTTGAAGGAAAAAAAAGGCTGACATTTTCCCAAATATGATGAAAACTATAAAACCTAGAGATCCAGAAAACTGAACAAACCCCAAACACAAGAAGCATGAAGAAAACAGCATGAAGGAAATCCTAACTAAATTTTTCAAAACTAGGGATACCAGATGTAAATATGGATCTAAACAAAAGAATGATCACCTTACATGGTAACATCAATACCCACATCCTGGACTTCTGCTATCTATCTTACCACATTTTGAGTTGGGACGTGAGGATGTTCCTGACCCAGCTTCAAGTTTTCTTAAAAGAAGAAAAATATATGTGACAAGACATGAAGAGGAACACAATAATAAAATTTTGGACCCTGACTGACCAAGAGGAACAGAGCTAGAGCTAGCTGACTGACTGTCTGGACCACTCACCTAGAAACTATTCCTAAGAGGGTAATAAAAATCTACAGTTTTAGGGGTCTATATTTTAGGGTTTAACTGATACTGCACATTGACTTTTACCTTAATTAAAACAATTAACTTCAGAGCTGTAAAGCTATACCTTCTACATTAAGATCTTTAATATACTTGGATTTTTTTTTCCACATGAAGACTCAGTTAATCCAGAATATCTGAATGGAAATGCCATCTTTTACTCACTAATCTAAAATGCCAACCCTGTCACATATCAATCACCTGTGTATGCATGAAAATCCTTCTGGGCTGTGTGTTTCATTAGTCTATGCTCCTATGTGTCAATATTATGATATCTGTGTATTAATTAGATATATTTATACAAAGACTTAATATCTCATAGGGCAAATATTTCAGCTTTTTCTTCTTTCTCGAGTGTATCTTGGCTCTTTCTAGCATATTGAATTTTTAGGTAAATTTTAGAATGAGTTTTTAAAGAGAAGATGAGAGATTATTAGGACCTCAGCTAAATTATATTGGTTTTAACCTGTATTATTATTGGTGGATACATGCAGAAGTCTCTAGTCTGAGGACAAGGGTTAGTCTAAGAGTGACTTCTCATCCTCGCAGCTATAGCAGAAATTGCATACATGGTAGTTAAGAGCTGACACTGCCTACCTACTGAGAATCAGGGGGTCCGATCTCTCCCCCTTCCCCACAGTTACTCACATTCTCCTAGGAATAAGAGTAGCATATTCCAGCTGATCACCATTAGCTTCAGTTATTTTGGTGTAGATCATGTGGATACAACTTCATTACTGTAATCTTATCTAAGTGCTTGTTAACTGCATGTTGAGGGCCGATTCAAGGCATGGACCTGACAAATATTATCAGATGCTCAAAGATCAAAATATAGAGCACTTATTTTATTCTTTAGAGTTTCCAATCGACTCTTCTTGACAGACTTAAGGGTTGAATTCTTCATAACTTCATTTTAATTCTATGTTGGGGAATTTAGGACATTAATCAATACTCATACTCATCACTTACTATTGAGTGACTACTTTACTCTTGGTATGGAACTAAGTGTTGAATATTCAGCAGTAAGGAAATAGATATGGATTCTTCTCTCATGGGAAAAATCCAACACTGATATAAAAGAAACAGAAAGATAAATATTTAGCTTATAATTGTGATAAATGCTATAAAGGGAAAATAGGGTTTTAGGTGAGAGTAAATAACTGGAAGGAGAATAATACATTTTTTATGATTAGAGTCTAGCATGTACAAATGAAGCTTGATATAACTTGTAACATAACTAGTTTTATATAGCAAATTAAGTATAATTTTTCCTGTAGTAAGTCCATTTATTCATTTATTCCACAAGCACCCATGTTCATCTAGATAGTGGGCTCACAAAAATGACCAAGGTCTTCAAGGAATTCATAGCTGAACAGTTTACATAATTAGCAATACTTCTCATTAAAATAATTGCACACTAAATGGAAACAAAAAATATATTTTTCTTTCTTATTTTAATTTTAGATGAGGATAGGCATTCATTCAGGCTCTGTGCTGGCTGGTGTTGTTGGGGTAAGAATGCCACGATATTGCCTGTTTGGAAATAATGTCACTTTGGCAAGCAAATTCGAATCAGGAAGTCACCCTCGGCGCATCAACGTCAGTCCAACCACTTATCAGTAAGTATTCCCTGGTCTCCTCCCCTTATCTTTGACATTGGCTTGAGCCAATATCCTGTCATGGGTAAGGTCCTGATCTTTTTCTTGATTCTGTCATTATCTAAGATACCATGAGTAGATCTCCTAGTCAACACAAAATTTTATTTGCATTCTGACAGAGTTCATGGAAAACCTAACTTGACTGAGAGGTAAATACAGGTTTGTCATTTCCCACAGTCTCTGTGGGATATACCTATTTAAAATACAGAAGGCCCTGGCTGTTGGCACGGTGGATGGGCACCGGCCTGCAAACCCAAAGGTCACTGGTTCAATTTCCAGCCAGGGCACATAACCAGGTTGCAAGTCAGGTCTCCAGCCAGATCCTTGGCTGGAGGCAGGTGAAAGACAACCACACATTGATGTTTCTCTCCCTCTTTGCCTCTCTCCCTTCCCCTCTCTAAAAATAATAAATAAAATTTAAAAATGAAAATAAAATGAAATATAGAAGAGCAAATTTAAGAGTCTGCATTACACTAGCAATCCTAATATTTTCAAAATGTTCCTCAATGTATATGAAAATCAAAAGAATAAGTTAGGGAAGGTGTTTTTTTTTTTTTGTTTTTGCTTTTTTTTTTTTTTTTTTTTTTGAGTAATACATATAAATGAGGACTCACTCAAGTGAAATGCCAGGTATGTCCAGAAAGTAACCAGCCATATACTATGAAAAGAAGAGATATTTATGGAAGAATATACATGATACAAGAATCATTGTACTTAGGACAATGATGCCTCAGTCCACTTCAAAGTAGGTACCTTGGGACCTCACACAGTTTTCCCAGTTGCCATCAGCTGCCCCATCTTATTTTCCTGAATCTCATCCATGGTCTGAATACTCTTCCCTTTCAAGGTGATTTTAGTTTTGGGAAAAGCCACAAGTCACAAGGTGCCAAATCACCTGGGTGATTTGGTGTTTCACCAAAAAACTCTTTGTGAACAGGTGCATTATTGTGATGAAGCTGCCAATCACCAATTGCCCATAGCTGCAGCCTTCTGAATCATCAGACTAGTTTCCATGGAGGAATGTTCACCTTAATACAAAATTTGAAGTAGATTCATTGCTCTGTTCCCTTGGTCACTTTGAATAAGACGGCCACACAATACATATCTCACTGACTTGTACAGTGGAGTTGTCATTGTTCACACATATGCATTCCAGTCCACCCTTCTTGGCTGCTAGGTTACACCAATGTCATGCAAACCATTCTCATTATGCTAACAATGGCTGGACTTTTTCCAGCCATACCTCATATACACTAGGTAGAGAATAAAACTTCAACTCTATTTATCAGAAAAGTCTTGACAACTCTACACATTTTTGAAAGCTGAATTCATCCTTATTTTGTGCCTGGTAGATGTCATCTCACCCAGTGCCATATGAACATTGACCATATCTGTTTGGCTCATCATTATGTATCCAGAACCCACAAAAATGTTTAGCATATCATAGGCACTCTATAAATATTTATTGAGTTATTGAATAAATACATTAATAAGGTGGACTTTCCTAGGCTAACAAAACAGTGTGAATATCTCATCCCTGTTAAACTTTGGCTTTCTGTTCAATATTTAGTGCAAGCTCTTTCATTAATGCATCATTTAGATAATCTAGAAATGATTGTGAAACCATAAAGTAGAAATAATGATCATTGGCATTTTTCTATTGACATGGCTACAAAAAATCTCAAGCAAAATAACTGAGTATATAGATAACAAAATTTAATTATAAACATAAACAAAATGCTGATACTTTGAAGCTTTTGGTCATACATCTATGTAGGGGGAAGTTAAAATCTTTCAGATGATTTTTCCAGATCCTCTGGATTTCCAGATTTCTGAGGAGCAAATGAGAAACAAAACTGAAGTTACAAACACAAAATCAAGAGAAAGTTGCTTGAGAACTGCTTGTCATTTTTAGGATATTTTTATAAAGTTTGCCTTTTTAAAATTTCTTCCAATTTCTTTATATGTACAATTCTGGGCATATTGTAGATGATAGCACAATAATTTCCATATCAAATTGAATTTTAGAAACCTCTCTAAATTAGTGATTCTGACAGTGTGCTCAAACCATGAATTGAGAAAAAGTTTCTGAAGACCAACTACTACATTTATATCCTCTTACCACAGTTAATGATTATTCCCATCATGATATTAATACTTAAACATTTCATCTCTGTGCACCACAGTGTATATTTACATCTGCTACAGAAACACAATTTTAAAAAATAATGTATGAAGAATAAGTCAACTGTATGAGAAGTTCATGCCCTGAGCTTAGCCACAGCAATTGTAGTTGGCTTTATTTACAGATCAATAAAAGAAACCCAATAGCTACACAGGGTCTGGGGGTTTGGGTGTTGTCTCTGAGTTTTCATAATCTTTTTTCACATTAACTGAGTTTGTTATTATCTTTAACCAATAGGTCTGAAGGACTGTATCATTTTAACCACAACAAGCATTGAAACATATTGTTCTGTCTGCTCTCCCCCTCTCCCCAAAACAAAACAAAAACTGAACCAAAGATAGACACATGGAGCTGCCATGTAGAGATAGTTTCTCTGATTGGCACCAAATCTTCTACCAATGCTTTATAAACATATTTTTACATTTAATCTATTCTCAAACAACCCTTTTCCTTTTCCTTTCCTTGTGTTACTCCCTCCTTTCCTTTTTTTCAACAAATACATGAGTAGTTACTATATTCCAAGTGCTGTGATAAGCACTACTGTTACAACAATGAACCTCATAAATATGATCTCTGCCCTCCTGAAGGAGACCACAGACTAAATGGTAGATGTTCCAAGTAAACAATTAATTAAATAGACTAGTTTTAAGACCAAGACACCCTGATTAGAGTACTAAAGCAGGAGAAGGAATGTACTAAAATGAAGATGAAGAGATCAATTGAGGTCAGACCAGCCAAAGCTGGTAAGTCAAGAGGCTTCAACCTAACCCTAAGAGCAACCAAAGGCATTGAAGAGTTTTAAGCAGAGGAGCAACTTGACCAGATTTGTACTTTAAAAACATCACTCAAGTTGTAGAGAAAAAAGATTAGGAAGTGGGGAGAAATAGCAATCTAGTAGCTGACAGCAGGTAATCTTATCCTTATTATTATTTATTTTTTTGGCAGAAGCACAGCTGATTACTGAGACCCTAGAGTCCCTATCATTTGCTTTCAACTTGTCTTCTTGTGCTAGAGAAGAGTGGTTGGAAGTAAATGACTTTTAACCATTTAACCTGGGATGCCATGAAAAACTCTTGGCTCCTGATTAAGTTTCTAGCAAATTATATACAGGTATATGATTTCAGTGCATCCGAGTTTTCAAATTCTGGATCTTTTTATGCTTAAGTACTTTCTGTTTGTTTCAGCCATGCAATCTATACAGTTCAGCTGTATAGTTCTCACATTCTACACTGCACAGGTGATTTATGAACTTGTGGGTGTGGAGTGTACATTAGGATGCTTACAATGAAAGCCAGGATTGATTTCTGAGGGACACTCTCTAACAGGGGGCAAAAATTGCACTTTCATAGCGCAAATAAGAATTTTAAAAAATAAAACTGAGTTTTAAGCTAATGAGAGCTTAAAATTAAAAAAAAAATTTTTTTTTCTGAATTAAATCTTGTAGAATGTCCAGTATTATCTGGTCATCTTGAAATCTTCAGAAAGGTTTATATTGAATTTATTTATTTTTTCCTCTTCTATTTATTTTTAAATTTTATTGTTGTTGTATTACATCCATCCCCTTTTTGCTCCCCTCTGTCCCCCTCCCC
>PVIW01006315.1:0-89364 GCA_004026585.1 Noctilio leporinus | reverse complement strand
GGGCTGTCTGTCTCCCTGGAGTTGAGTCGCATTAGTTCTTTATATATTTTGGAGATCAGACCCTTGTCTGAGGTATCATTGGCAATTATGTTTTCCCATACAGTTGGTTCCCTTTGAATTTTGCTAATATTTTCTTTAGCTGAACAGAAACTTTTCAATTTGATATAGTCCCATTTGTTGATTCGTTCTTTGATTTCCTAGTACTCATTTTTTATATTGAAACAGATTACAGGCTTAACCTTGGAGCAAAAAAAAACCAAAAAAAAAAACAAAAAAAAATTAGCAAATTATCTGGGTATATGTACTCCAACATATATTTAAAAAATATATATATAGTTTCACTGTTCAGAATTAGATGATGCCCATTTAAAACTTAGAAAACCTTTATTTCTGGAATGAAGGAATACCTTTTTTTAAAAAATATTTATTATTTTTTAGAGGGAGGGGAAAGGAGAGAGGCAGGGAGGGAGAGAGACATCAATGTATGGCTGCCTTTCACCTGCCTCCAGCTACGGACCTGGCTGGAGACCTGGCTCGCAACCTGGTTATGTGCCCTGACTGGGGAATTGAACCAGTGACCCTTGGGTTTGCAGGCCGGCACCTTATCCAGTGTGCTACCAGCCAGGGGAGGAATAAATTGTTTTTAAGGAAGTAAATTCACCTGTGTAATTTTCCGTATAGTGCTGTTGGACCACTGGTAACTGCAATACAGGAAGCAAAACTATGGCTAAGGGAGGGTTGCTGTTTAGTCTCATGGCCGGCAAGTCCGAGTAGAGCGGGCAAAGGCTCAGAATTAGAGGTAATTTGTCACACAATTTCTGCATCCCAGGCAGGAGATGACTAAGACATGGTGGGACGCCAGACGGGCTGAGACCTGGTCAGGTGGCAGAATGGATTGGGTGGGTGGGGGGGATGAGAAGGTGCAGGAGGGAGAGGGACCCCAGAAGTGTCCACCTGGGTTCACGGGCTGGACGGTGGTGCCTGTCACTCAGCACACTTAGGAATCTGGGGGAAGGTCATGTGTTTGTGAACCTGTCACCTTCGAAGTGCCCAGGGAGTGTGTGTGTGATGTACCTACCTTAGACCACTGGAAACACAAACGTGGGACTTAGGAGTGAGCTGGAATTTGGGAATATTAATTTGGAAGCCCCAGACACAAGCAAAAGCCTGAACTACAGAGAAAAGGAAGCAAGAAATAAAACAGTAATATGTGTCCTGACTGCCTACTGCTTGTGACCAGGGCCCATACTTAGATTGCAGTGGTTGGAGGAGAGATGAATAAGTTTTCCTTACAGGTCACAGAGGTTATAGAATCTGTTCCCCTGAAGTCATTGTTTTTAACTTCTCATGCTGAAGAAGTAGGAGCAGATCCGAAAAAAGCCAATATGTCAACTTCAAAAAATTTTTAACTTGGAAGAAGTCCAAATATGAATATTTTATACATTTAAAGAAATGTTCAATTTGGATTCCAAGGTGATCATTCCAAGTGTGGTGAAAAAATTGTGTTTTTGAGGAGAAAACATTGTTTTAATGCCCCTGCCATGGAGAAAGTACCTATTATGACATTGGGATTTTTGGTAGTGTGTGTGTGTGTGTGTGTGTGTGTATGTGGGTGTGTGTATGTATGTGTACTTGAACTGAGTTCATAGGAGTTATACCTGAAATCATTCATCTTCGGTGGGAAATTTTATTTTTGAGATACATGTTTTTCCTCTTTATTTCTTTCAATATTGTAGATTAGGAGGAAATGATAATCATTGTATCCTCGTTTAAAAAGTCGGCACTTAAAGGCAAATTGATTTAAAACATTCCAAATATCTGGGTTACTGGTTAGTGACTTTGTGGCAGGTTGGAACCCTGTGCTTTTGGAAAGCGCACTGACTTCCGATGGCTTCAGACGTATGTTTGGCCCCAGCGCTGCCACACACGGGCCCTGGAGGCTACGCTGCCTGTGGGCCCCTGCCTTCCTGTTGGCAGGGGGGGACAGCAGCTCACGGGATAGCTGAAGATCGACTTACACTCTGGATGAACAGCTCAAGAAGCGTTCTAACCTGCCCAGGGCTGGAATTCAAAAAATCTCCATTTCCTTTTCATTCTCTCCTTTTCAAAAAAAAAAAAAAAAGCTCTCATCATGTTAAGATCCTTTTTGTAATACTCTTTTAACGTGGTACTTAGTATGTTGTCAGATACTATGTTTTCCCATGTGTACGGTGCCATTTCTAATTTCTAATTTAGCTTTTTATTTAAGAATTCAAAGCTCATTATCTTTGTTAACACTTTTTGCTGCTAACACCGATAGGAGATGGTTTCTATTTCTGTTTTCCTGGTGGCCACTGAATGTCTGCTCTCTCAGGCACCAGTGGAGCCCCTGTGCCCAAATAGAACATGATGACTGCCATGCTTTGGCTATTGGCAGAATTACGAGGTCAGTCCGGAGAAAGTCTAGCTATTGTTAATATAATGTGAATGGTTTGCATGGTACCAGTGTAACCTGGCAGCCAAGGAGAGTGGACTGGAACACGCTTGTGTGAACAATGATGACTTCACTGTACTAGTCAGTGGAGACATTAGACGCCATTGAGTGGGCATGGGTCCTGTGTGCCGTGGCATTCAAAATGACTGAGCGAGGAGAGCCACAAATCTGCATCAAAGTTTGCATTAAGCTTGAGCATTCCTCCCTGGAAACTACCCAGATGATTCAGAAGGCCGCAGCTATGGGCCACTGTGATTGGCAGCTTCATCACAACAATGCGCCCGCTCATGCATCGCATCTCATGCAGAGTTTTTTGGTGAAACATCAAATCATCTAGGTGACTCTGTCCCCTTACAGCCCAGATTTGGTGCCCTGAGACTTCTGGCTTTTCCCAAAACTAAAATCACTTTTGAAAGGGCAGCTGATGGCAATTGGAAGAACTATGTGAGATCCCAAGGTGCTACTTGAAGGGGGTTGAGGTGCCATTGTCTTATATATAATACTTCATGTATCTCGTATCTTCTTCAACAAATGTCTCTGTTTTTCATCATACATGGCTGAATACCTTCTGGACAAACCTTGTATTTCTCTTCTCTCTGCAGCCTGTGGCAAGGGTGGAATTAGAGAGGTCCCTGGCCACTGTCCCCTTTTTGGATCGGTAGGCCTGCGTGTGACAGCAGCCTAGAAGTGTAGACCATATTAGGAAAGCAGCAAGTGAGAATTCTGTCCAGTGCTGCTTCATTCTGCAGGGCTGCGGGTCATCAGGAGCATCGTGACTCCAGATGTGTACATGAGGCCAAGGGGCTGTCACACTGGGGCCTGTGTGATCTAAATGCCATTTGCTTTTCTACCATCGTCAGTGTTGCTGTAGTTTCTGTGCCTGCAAAACATTGCCTCAAATAAACAGCCCATAATCCGGAACTTGAAGAGATGTTATTGGCCTTTATCACTTTCCTCTTGGAGGAGAAGATAAGGGTTCCAGAAATGTTGTCTTAAGATATAGCTGGAAGGAAGTGTTTGAAATGGCACATATGCTTGTGATTCTGGTAACCAAGGAAACATGTCCCTGATTCAAAGCATCCGTTGAAAAGTGATCACACCCTTTGAGGACTGTCACCCACAGCAAGATTCCAAGGGGATTTGAAATTAAAATATTAAATAGGTCACTTCCAGAAACTAATTTTTGTATCAAAAATTAACACAACACCTGAAGAATCACCTCTTTAAAAATATACTCATTAGAAAGACAACCTACTACCTAGAATAGTCTTCCATCTAAATCATCTGAGCCTTGTATCCATTGTAATGGATGTTAAATAAATCTTACCTGGAGTAGATCTTATTAGTTGTATCATTATTATTATTATTATTATTTTAGTTTGCCTCCCATCCCCAATTAATCTGTAGATTCTCTCCATCCCTTTTATAATAGTCAGTGATTAAAATTACATAGTGATGGTTCAACTCAACTGCGACCCAGCTTGCACATTGATTTTGCTAATGCATGCACTTTGTGGAGAGCCATGGAAACTTGCGTTGATTTAAAACATAATCACATACAAACTTTTCTTTCAATAAGTGAGAAATAGAGTCTTTTAGAAGACTTCCTTTGAGGCAGAAGCCATGCCCTGAATTGGAATACATGCATTTGGCAACGTTCACGACACAGAAAGACATGAGTGTTGGTTGGTGCAGATCATGTAGCCAGGCGTAGAGGACAGGGAGCAGGCAGGTATTCGGTGAATTGAAGTGGGCACAAATCCTACAATTACTTAACCCCTGGAAGGATGCTTGACAGCCAGGTGGGTAGCAACCCTTGCCTTAGACGTTCTCGGTAGAAGCTATAAACTGAAACTGTGCTGCATTTTTCTAAGTGATATATTTTATAATCAAAGAGGTTAAAGCGGGAAGAAGCATACATAAAATTTCTGAGAGCAGATTTCACACCTGATGCCTGGTTATTAATTAAATTATGTACCTGGAAATAAAATTTCAGTGTAGCTTAAAAGTGAAATTCATACCCTGTGAAAGACACTGCGAGTGAAACCTTGCAGGGATTTTAAAGATGCTGCGTGTTTTAAAGCAGCAGTTCTCAAACTTGAGGATGCATCCGAATCCCCTGGAGGTGATTTTCACATGGACCTCTGGGTCTCACCCTGAAATTTCCGATCCACTAGGTCTAGGGGGGAGCCTGAGAATTCGCATTTCAGACACACCCAGGAGGTGTTGCAGAGGCTGCTCTTAGGGACTGCACGCAGGACCACTGAATGAGAGGGAACCCAACTATTTATTGAGTAGAGTTACTCTATTTACACTGGCACTTTTTATTTTATTCTCAGTCTTAATTGTTCAGCTACCTAGGCCAAGGTCCCTTGTATGGAATGTCAAAAGCTGTGATGCAAATAAATGTTTAACAGTTGGTTTTAAGTTTGGGGAGCAGCCCTAATTTGTGGTGTCCCCAGTTTCTGTGGTGTGAGTACTGCCATTGTGGCCAACCTAAAGCTACCAGTATCTCACCAGCCAGCTAGTCAGTGGTGGGGAACCACTGAATCATCAGGAAGTGTCAAAGGTCATGTTGAAATTGAACCTTAAGAAGAGAACCCTTTGTGCATTGTGGATGGGAGTCTAAGTTGTTGTAGCCATTATGGCAAACAGTAGGGACACTCCTCAAATAATTAAAAAGAGAACTACCACGTGATCTAGCCATCCTACTTCCGGGTCCGTATCCGAAGGAAATGGAATCAGTTTCTCAAAGAGGTACCTGTGCTCCCATGTTCACTGCAGCATTAATCACACAAGCTGAGCTATGGAGAAAACTTCCGTGCCCGTGAGTGGAGGAATGGATAGAGATATATGGAACATTATCCAGCCATAAAAAAAGAAGGGAATCCTGTCATGTGCAACAATCTGGGTGAACCTAGAGGGCATTATGCTGAGAGAAGTAAGCCAGACAGAGACAACTATTTTATGGCCTCACTTATATACATATGGAATCTTGAAACCTATGGAAAAAGAGAGGGGGAAACGAGTTGTCAAGGGTACAAACTTTCAGGTAGAAGATGAACAAGCTGGAGATTGAATGGACAGCATGTGACCACAGTTAATAATGCTGTGTTGTATACGCCATGTTTGTCACCGGAGTACATCTTCAGTGTTCTCACCACCACTGTCAGAAAAAAATGGAATGAGAGAAGGGAGGAAATTCAGCCGTATGTGGGACAGACTCATCCGTCTCTTTGAGGGTCAGGTGTGGAGAGGGATGAAAAGTAAACCCCTGTTTATACCTGGAGAGGGGGGTGTGGAGATCAAGGGTGAGTACACACTAGTATTTGAAAACCCAAAGACTGGCAGCCCACAGGAGAGTTTTATTGGCTCCCAAAGCCTTTTAATTTTGAATTTGTGGCTGACTTGGGGATTTTTCCCATGGAAAGAAATCTAAATTTTTCTTTTATTCCTTGAAAAGTTAGAAGTTGTGGTGAGTCTAGGCCCAGGTTCCTACTGGACAAAACTGGATAGAGCTGAGCAGTGGCTTCCTCCCCAACCTGTACCCCCCTGGGCTTGGGCAGATTGTCCGTTCACCGAGCTGCCCAGTCCTGCTGTGCTGGGCGGTCCTTTACTCCCCACACTGGCTGCGGTGCCTTCCAGGAGAAGATACACCCTTTCCCCTGGGTGCCTTTTCCAGTGAGGGGAAGGGAAGCATCTATCAGTGGAGGTGGGTCAGGTATCCTTTTTGATCTTTCATTGGTGTTTCCCTCCCCTTTCCCACACCCTTCCCTTGGCTTTGGGATGGGGAGGAGGAAAGAGGAATTATGCTTTCTAGAAATCAAAGCCAAGACTCAGAGAACCCTCTAATTTTTCTTTCTAAACTATAGACCTAGAATCTAGGTAAGGATATTCCTGATAAGAAAACACATGCTCCTAGGTGGTTTAATTATTGTTTATGTGGTGCAAACACTTTCCTCTTTGGAATCCTATCATTTATCTGTCACTCCACTGGTTTTCTTCCCATTTCCTCTCAGCTTCTTGAGTCTGTCCTGCCCACATTGGCTTTAGTAGCCTTAGCTTTTATTAGTATGAGAAAACATGGGATAGATGAAAACCCGTCTCCCAAAATCTTAGACCTGCCCGAACCACTCTGTGGTTCTTTTATTTGAGGGTGGAGGAATGAGGGAGAAGTTCGAAGAATCTCAGAGAGAACAGCGCATAGTTAAATCTGATCATTATCAGATTGAGAGCTAAATACTTTGGCAACTTTCATGAAAAAATATCCCTGGGAATTTTCTGGATAAATATCATTCTTGGACAGTGTGCAGACTTTGGGCCACCCACTTCGTATGGGGCACAGAGCTGTTTAGTGAAGTTTCAGTGTGTGTCAAGAGTTTGGTGGAGCTTGTAATTCTCCCTGGAGGAGAGCAAACAAATACTTGTGGGAAAATATTTGTGCTCAGAATCAATAAGGAATGTGTAAGTGAGTTGCCCCCGCTCAGAGCTCTAGTTTGCAGGTGAAGTTAGCGCTGAGTGATGTTTGTCCTTTGTGAGTGAAGAAAAGGTGTTGATTCTTAGTTGGGCACATTGACTCTCTAAGGAATACCGCCACTGGTTATATGGCTGGTCATGCTCCATTTTTAACCCACATGAATCATCCATAAGTTTTATTGCATTTATTTTGTGCTACATGTCCTGACACAAGAGTTTAGCACTGTCAGGAACCTCACTTGTAAGAGGGGGACACTGAGTCTTGGAGAAGTTACTCTATGGTGGTCTCACAACTCATGCTGAGGGGCTTAGCCTGGCTCCTTAGAATTACGTATTGTCTGTGCATGCCATGACCCTTACGACTCCTGGCAAGTTTTATTTTTATGTTCATAAATGTTGAGTCTACACCTGCATCTTTAGGAAACTTTCTTATTTTCAACTCTTAAACTGGATCCACATAGATCTTTGTATATTGCTTAGCACACACTGTCTATCCAACTAGCCGTGAACATATTTGATTTTTAATGTGTACATTTTTCTTTATAACACATCGTGTTATGCCTTATGTTTCTTTTTATTTTTTCCCCCTTTTTTTTCCCTTTTCTTCCTTCCTGTAGTCGATTCATCCACCAGCCAACCACATGTACAGGGAAAGATATACTTTAATCTCCTTTATTTCATTTAAGAAAGTTGGAGAACACCAGGTTTTCTGACACCCACCTAACAAAGTTGGCAGATTCCTGAGTTTTGTGAAAAGCGCTGCATCTGGGGAATGGCACGTGCTAGACTTTCCTTTGGGGATTCTTTCACGCATTACATTTATGAGCTCTGTGGTGCTTTTATAAAGAACTTGTTTTTCCTTGAGGCCAGATGCCCCCTCACTCTTTTTCTGACACGGTCTGGGCCTGCAGAGGAGGGGCTGGTCGCTCTCAGGAGAGGGTGGGGGCTTCTGAGGCCAGGCACGGGGGCCTTCACCCTCTGTCCGGTGTGGAAGGTGTGCATTGCTTCGGGTGTTGTCCTCCCCTCAAGGGACTTGGAGGGTTGGGGCATGTGTTTTTCCTCTTATTCTTCGGCTACAGCTGCAAAGCTGTTTGTAAAACTTTCCCCTGTAGGTGGGTGAAAACTCCTATTGGCAGCCATTATTTCCCACTGTAATTCATTTAGAAACGATAGCATTTCTGTTCATGGAAAAGTGAGCTCTAACCTTAAACAGCCCGCTAATACGTTGATAATCGTGTATGGTTGACAACTGCAAACTCTGAGATTGCATCAGGAAAAGGTACTGGTTGCTAAGACACCCAGGAAGGGAACTGGGAGTTGCTGCCCAATCAGCCCTTGATTTTCTCAGTCTCCCTACGTTTCAGTGAGTGGGAACGGATCAAGGTGCTGATAGGCCGGGAAGGATGGGGGCACTAAATAAGGGTGATGGAGTTTGAAGACTCCTGTTGATACGGGGACATGGGAGGTCAGGTTATCGTTGGGAGCTCCAAGCGAGGGAAGTGGAAAGTGTTTCCAAGAGGGTGTGGTTCAGCACAAAGCTGGTATGTCCAGAAGGAATCTGCTCACCGGAGTCCACATTTCATGAAAGCTGATTCGGAAACCAACTTGTGGGCAGCGAGGGAGCAAACTGCCAGAAGACCTGGGCTTCCGCATGGCTCTCACCCTCTGCTGAATGCGCCGGAGCCAGACCCACTCAGCTCACCGAAGCTCCATTTCTTCCACATTTGTAGCTGTTGCTTTAGGGCTGTTGGAGAATTAAATGAAATAATGTAGATAGGAGAAACTACTCTGTAAGCTCCAAAGCACTCTTGAAACACAAGGAGCCTGGCTGGATACCTGCCCTTTTATTTTCCCTGCGAGACAGATGGGCCCAGGGGGTGGGTCGCTGCCCCACGGGTGTCTGAGCTTGAGGCGCTTTCGGAACACAGCCCTGAGTAGTGTTTGTAGTTTCTCTTTTAAAAAATCATTCTTTTGTTTGTTTGTTTTTAATTAAAAGTCACTTTATGTCCCTTTGTCTGGGGCTGGAAGCGCTCTTTTTTCGGGGGGTAAGTTAGCATTCTGTGGCTGCGCATTGGGTCATTCCTTGGGACAATTCAGTGCCTGAGATCTTGTGGTCTGCGTTGCCAGTGAACCGTCTTGTTGGAAAAGGTTCATTTGAAACACCATCCGGAATATGGCTGGTCAGAGAGGTGTTAGACGGGACCCAACCCAGAGGTGCTAGACGTGGCCGAACAGCCAAGTGGATCGTGGCTGACTGCTGTCTCCAGCGCTCGCACCGTTTTCTCCCCCAAAGCGAAACGACCCTGGAAAAACAATTAAGTTGACTGGGAACAGCAGTGCAGCTGGCCAAGCTGGGACCGGAATGAAAATGACCTTCTCTCCAGGGGACGTCTCCCCGTGACAGTGCAGGGCTTTCCCTGGTCAGACTCCTCAAGGTGTGGAGGACAGAAATAGTATCTGAAGGAGAGATCTCTCTTACCCTTCTGAATTGACCCTTTTGAAAATTTGGCAGTTTGGATGTAAAAAGCTATAACCAGGAGGCAGGTGTGTTGTGTTGAATTGAATGAACAGAAAGAAAAACAGGGCAGTTGAAAGAGAAAGGAGTCTAGAGATGACCCTTTTTAATGTGTATCAGGATTATGTCACAGATTGTGAGAGAGGAAAAAAGAAAAAAAGAAATGATCCCTCAAGCCTTCTATTTGGGTTTCTGATGAAATGAACTCTGTGGCTACACCCTCTTCTCTCCTAGTCCTCCCTCACCTGAACACCGCAGGGGTCACGGAGAGAGAGGGAAATGGTCTAGGCCCTGTGAGCTAGGTGCTGACATTCTTCGTAGAGCCAACCTGCATCCCAAGAAGGTTGTACAGTTGACTTTGGCCCCTGTGTCCCCCACTGTCTGGGGCAGACTTCCGTGCATTTTCACCGTGGTGACAGAGGTGGGTGGCATCTCTCTTTGGAACCTCTGCACTACTGCAGCCTCTTTGACTCAAGATACAGTCCTGACACTAGCGTGGCATCCTTTCCCATGGAGGGGGCAGAAAAAGGGGGGTGCACCCTTTCTCTGTGGGAGCTTTTGTTTTGCATTTTTGCTGTCCTCGAGGCCTCCTCCAGCCCAAGATTGATGTGCCTGGATGATTTATGGCAGTGATTGTCAGGGACTTTTGAAGCCCATCCAATTTCAGGATTTGGGTTCTCATTTCTTGTCACTTACGGCACATTTGATGAATTCTCACTATCAGCTGACATGTTTCATAGTTGTCAAAGCTTTGATTGAAGGGGTATTTTAAAAAATACGGAAGGGGAAAAAAGTAGTTTCTTTCTCCACATTTTTTTTTTTTTTTTCCTTTCTGTGCTCAGAACTGCTTTGTCTGAGGTTCACAGACCCATCAATTAGCCACTCAGCGATTTGCTGACCCTGCAAACCGGTTTCTTCACTGTCCTTTTACAGTCTTATGCCTCGTGTTTTGCTTGTTCTGGCCTTTTCTAGCCCAGATGGGCAAAGGTTTGAAAGCAGCACTTGGGAGGAAGTTTCTAAGCTTCTCTTCAGTAGTCTTTCAGGGGACATCTGAGCAGAGCTTGCCTAGATGGTATCAGGCTCTTGCCCATTATCTCAAACCTGGGGCAGTTTGTTTTGTTTTGTTTTTATTCCGCAAGCCAAAATGCCATGGTTGGAATGCTGGCTGCTTCCACAGCCTAGAACACTGTGCCTGCAGTTTGGAGCTCTCCTCGTGGGCACGCCGGCCAAAGTCAGTCAGGAATGGATGTGGTTCTTCAATATCTAGTGTGTTTTCCCCTCACATTTCAGGTCTCGGTGTCTGTCTAAATCAGTGACCATTTTTTTCCCTTTGGCAATTGACTCCTTTTTCTTCCCCCGGAAGTGACTGCTAACGCCAATTTCTTTGCATCTTTCTAGAAGTACTGCTTGCCGCTGTAAGGGGTCACTCATGCATACGTAGAAACACACATAAGCAGCATCCTAGGTGTGGTTTGAACTCATTCAGCTAGACTTCTACCTCTGCTGTCAAAAACACATCAGTATCTAACATGCACCTCCTGCTGTGTGGATGAAAGACGAGTATATTAGGCCCTGCAGTGTTGATGTGCCTCTGGGGATGTGGTTCCTCTCAGACTCTCCGGCCTCCTTTATTACCACTCTTTCTTTGTCTCCGAGTTCCCTACAACTGCTCTCCATTCTGTGGGTTCCAGAAGCCTTCCCTGGTTCCTCATACTAGACCAGTTACCCTGCTATACGCTGCATGGTGTTCATAAATGAACATGACTGTTCATTTATAGCATTTATCACAGTTTGTAAATGCTCTGTTTTTGTATTTACATAGCATTATTCTCCTTCTACTAAACTACAAGTTCCATGAAGACAGAAACTTTTCTTTTTCCTCTTTTCAAGCTCATTTATCCCCTAGAGCCTGTGCATTGCCTGGACTATATAGTAAGGTGTCCGTAGATAATAATTGAATGAATGAATAGATGGATGCATGCATGGATGCATAATGTAGACACTTCCTTTGGAGGAAATGCCTTTTGGAAAAAGGTTGAGCTTTAGGACCTAAACACATTTTTTTATCTGTGGACTCTAGGCATTTTCTTTTTGTTGTTTCTAAGCAATTCCTAAGCAGTCAGCCATCCTAGAAAGGTTGATCATAAAACACTGTCAAGAAAAACCTTGGCAGTTATATAGGGGATTAGCTTACAGAACTTACACGCTCTCACCTTCCTTGATCTATTTTGTTTCTACTGTGGTTTATTTTTTGAAACGTAAATACCCCATTCTTACTCTGAAATTTTTCCCATTGTCATCTCTGAATGAGGCATGCAAGAAAATAATAAGGGGTAGATTGGAGATAAGAAGAAGAGGTACCGAGTGCCTGCCAAGCTGGACTCGCGATCCTCTGAGGACGAGATCTGTGTCAGATATCCGTGTTCCCAGCCGCTGGCACAAGTTAAGTGCTCCGTACGTGGTGTGGAGCTGAAATATGACCGTGAGCAAACATGCAGGAAGAAAGGAGGGAATGGCACTGCTAATTCGGGAACTGACTTTACCGCTAATGAGTAGCCCGTTTTCTTTGCTCAAGTCTCTTGCTCCTCCTAAGCATCTAGAGATACATTGCAGCTACTTTTTCTCCAAAATTATTCATCACTCTTTTTCTTTTTTTTAAAATTTTTAATCTAACTTCAGTTTTCATCTTTTGTCTCTACAAATGAAGATAAAATAGAGTTTGAGATAGGAGTGGAACAGCTCTGCATCTGGACTTGGCGCGTGTTCATTTGTGAAGGCTGAGGGTTTGGTTGTGATCACCAATTTTCCTTGTAGAGTGGGTTTATATTTATTTCTATCAGAGTCCACTTCTTGCATCCAGAATGGCCTAGAGAGCTGAGCCATCCCTGGTCTGCAGGTCCTGTGCTGACTGAGCTTTCGTTTAAGCCACAGCCCGGGAAGAGGCGTGTTTCTTGCTCTTGCCCATGGTGTTGAATGTGGTGACATCATATTTAATTACCAATGGCCAGGACCATTTCTCCTTAATAAGAATTCTTGAGTTACTTATAATTAGGCCGTTGTTTGTATACCAGTTATGTCTTGAAAAACATTTAATCTCTCATAAGTAAATAAATGACTTCTTGGTGGCTCAGCGGTTAAGGCACCGGCCTGCGAACCCAAAGGTTGCTGGTTCGATTCCCAGCCAGGGCACATAACCAGGTTGCAAGCCAGGTCTCCAGCCAGGTCTGTAGCTGGAGACAGGTGAAAGGCAACCACATATTGATGTTTCTCTCCCGCTCAGCCTCTCTCCTTTCCCCTCTCTCTAAAAATAATAAAGTCTTTAAAAAAAATAAAAAATAAAAAAATAAATGACTTCTCCCTGTTTACCTTATTCTCCTCAAACTTCCTTTCGCCTTAGCTAATGTGAAAGGCAACTTCACCCCAATTCATTCTAGGTGATGCAACTATTTTGCTTTTTTATGAAACATTTTAAATCCTTACATAACAATCAGTTTGGTTTTTTTTTCCCAAGGAAAATGGGACCTTGGCCTGAAATTTTGTGTGGTTTGTGTCACCAGATGGAAGTGATGGACTTAATCCTCCAGCCACCTGTCCTTCTTTTCCTAACCTTCATTCATTTGGCTTTTGACTTTTGACAATGTTTTCAAATATCAAAACATGTGCCTGGGCCCTGACTGTTGTGGCCCAGTTGGTTGGGCCTAGTCCCACACAGCAAAACGCTACCAGTTCAATCCCTGGTCAGGGCGCAGAGGTAGGTTGCCGGTTCTGTCCCTGGTTGGGTGCGTACAAGAGCCAACTGAAGTTTCTCTCTCATATTGATGCTTCTTCCCTTCTCTCTCCCTCCCTTCCCTGCTGTCTAAAAATACATCAATAAAGTCTTTAAAAAAAGAAAAGGAAAGAGAGGAAAAGTAGTGCCTGGGGGCCAAGCCTTATTCCAGGGTCAGAGCATTTGTCCCTCACTGCCTTCCCCAGGCTTTGACCCATAAGGGAATAGGACTTACTTTGTTGTTTTTGTCACGAAAAGTAGTTGGTTGATTCTTTTAATTTGCACAGTTGTGTTCCAGAAACTAATATCTTCAAAATTACTGAAACAGTGAGCAACAGTTATAGACGTTGTTGAAGTAACCTTGGGAGTTAGTTAGGCATTTAACCCCTGTTATATGTCACCCCATTTTTCTTTCTTCTTGTTTCCCCAGCGTATACTAGCATATCTCCATTATGCAAATAGCGAACAAGTTACTGCCTTTAGCCAACCTCATCGTACCTAATATGAAAGCTGTGGGTGAGGTTTCACTAATGGTCAGTTTTCTTGGAATCCTGTGGAATTTTGTGAGTGTGGAGGCTTACTGCAATTGTTAGATAGGGCAAGAGTCTCACCGTTTTGGGCATTAAAGGCTCTTTTTGCTAAATGTTTAAAATTTAGCCCAGTATTTTGCAGACCAGCTGTAAACAGGATTAAGTTTGATAGTAACCTAACCTGATAAGTGTAGCCACCTACAAAGAAGAAATCAACATGTGATTGACCAAATAGTGTACATGAGCAGTGGCTGAACCTCCCTTCGGGGAGGCAGAGCTGTGGGTACACATCCCATCTCCATTATCCCAAGCACCTATGCAGTCTGCAGACCAGGGCTGTGCATTCGAGAATGATTCAGGCAGAGCCCAAGGATGACTTTTCGGTCTCTAGCAACATCCAGATAATGCCCCTGACCTGCCATGAAGCTTCGCATAGGCTCATGCTTCTGTTGTATGGAATGTGTGTTTTTTAAAAAGACTTTATTTACTTTTAGAGAGAGGGGAGGGGTGGGAGAAAGAAGGGGAAAAACATCCATGTGCGGTTGCCTCTCCTGCATCCACAACTGGGGTCCTGGCCTGCAACCCAGGCATGTGCTCTGACTGGGAATTGAACCAGCGACCCTGTGGTTTTCAGGCCAGCACTCGATCCACGGAGCCACACCAGCCGGGGCCAGAATGCGTTTTGATGTCACTGTCAGACATAAAGTCTGATGGAAACGAGACTTCTGGTCTGACCCAGGGGGACAATTTTATGTTCTTAAAATTGCCCATCTCCTAGCAGCGTCTGCTTGACAGTGCTTACGGCCCTCTGTACCTGAACTTCTGCCTGGAAGTTTTATTTGAGTCGTAAATTTTTAATGTCAAAACCTTCCTGACAATTATATTAGCTAAATGCTTAGTCCAAAAGAGAGATTAAATACATATATCTTGTAACTTAGCTACCAAATGCTTAACCCAGTGAGGATTTCTAGGTTAGAAGTTGTTTCATACGACTCTGAGAAGAGACACCTAAAGATCTCATAGTTTAGTGGTCATAACAGAACCTTCGTAATATGTTATCAGCTTCCGGCCATATGAGCACTATGTGGATGGAAGCAACCCAAAGTGTATAGTTAGACAGTCCTTATCAATTAAACCCTCCCTCTTTCAGAAAACTTTTTTTAATAGTTGAACTTTTATTAAAATACATGATTTATAGAGAAATTTTAATGTGTAAGCTTTCCACCGAGTCTCACTGAAATTAGAAAGCTTTGAAATGAACTCATAAATATGGTTCTACCATTCAAAGTATAGTGGAAACTGTAAAATGTATAGCAATTTATCACAGAATAGTTCAGCTACACTAAAGGATGTAGATTTGGTTTAACTCTGTGTTCTCCACAGGCCTCAGTAGATACATTGCATGATGCCGAACAATTTGCCAAGTACTTTCTTTTTTTTTTTTTTTTAAGATTTTATTTCATTATTTCTAGAAAGAGGGGAAGGGAGGGAGGCAGAGAGGGAGAGAGGCATCAATGTATGGTTGCCTTTCACCTGACTCCAGCCACAGATCTGACTGGAGACCTGGTTTTGCAACCTGGTTATGTGCCCTGGCTGGGGAATTGAACCTGCGACCTTTGGGTTCGCAGGCCGGCTCCTTACCCACTGTGCTACCAGCCAGGGCCCAAGTACTTTCTTACATCTGTCATTTTATTTGATCTCTGTGTAACCACCCCATCAAGTCGGAAGAAGGGTAGGTATTCTCATGGCTTTCCAGACAAGAGGGCTATGGTTGAGAGAGACTAAGTGACTTGCTGGAAGGTCACTGAGAGAGCTAAGTGAGGGCAGAAGATCACACAGCCTCTATGAGCCACAAATCCAGGCCTCTTTCCCTTCAGCCGTGCTAACCCATAATGTAATACTATTCAATTAGGCACAGTCCTAAAATAACCTCAGACAGTGCTTAATGCTGAAAGGCATATGCTGTGTTTTAATCAAAGAAGGCTATGACAGCAAGGATTAGCTGCCTAATGCTGGGTGGCTGAATAATTGAAAAACCTGGATGTCTCCATCTTTGATCAGATAATACACTAAGCATTGTTTTATAGAGGATTATCATAGCATCTGTCATGTGTTTTAGATAACCCAAAATTGTCCTGATTTTCCTCAGTTCTTTTAAAACCACCTCTGCTTTGGACCCATACACCAACCACTATGTCTGGATTGAAATGTAGCACCAAAGTGAAAAGCAAAGGTGTGTAGAGAAAAGACCACATACTGTCTCTTTCCAATTCAAGTGGATAGAATCTATAAGAGTGTCAGAATGAACTCTAGTCTAGGTACAGTGAACTGTTAACTTTTTATGTGGCTGTAGAGGCCTAGACCGGATGGGTCAATTTTACCTGTCAATCATTTCCAAATGAAATTTCACTCAAATTCTCTCTAGACAAGCATTTTTTACAAGTTGCTAATGAAATCCAAAATACAGATTTTAGGCTCTCTTCCTTTATAAACAAAATGTTTCTTTTTAAAAATATAACCAAATACAGACATACGTACATACAAGGTTATTTCTGAAGCTGTTGAGAGTGTCAACATGACAAAGGTGGAAGAGAAGCAGAGACTGCAACTAATCCCCCAAATTGATAGCCAAGGCTGACTGACTGACATGGCTGGGGTAGCTTGTCCGGACTGGGTGAGACAGGGGTCTGAAACATGAGACAATCAGCAGAGCCTTCCCCGTGCACTGGCTGTGTTGCTTTTGGTTCGTTAACCAAAGTTCGTTAGAAAGCAGGCTTGCCAGGAACTCCTAGGTTCAGTCCTGCCTCTGCTACTTACTGGGCAGGTGTTTACCATTTGCAACTTGGACAATATTTAATATGTACCCAGTGTTTAAAATGCTGCTTGGCACACAAGCACCTTTATTTTGTTCAGATCACCATGTCAGAAAGGTTGAGGATAGGGGAAAAGAAAGACAGAGACTGGTGACCCCAAGGCCTGGAGAAAGCCACCCCCAGGACCATTTAAGGGTTTCATGTGGATGAATAGTCATGGGAAAGAAATCTTTCCCGCAGTAGAACCTCAGTCCACCATTTACCTGTGGTTCTTCTAACAATTTAGTGCTAGGTTGCTTGTTTTAATCATTACTCCTGCTCTGACAGGCACATCTTACATTCACATTTTTTTTTCTTCTCTCTCTCTCTCTCTCTCTCTCTCTCTGTCTCTCTGTCTCTCTGTCTCTCTCCCTCTCTCATACTCACATACTTTTTTTTTGAGAGTAACAGTTTGGAGGACTTAGAGTTACATGTGCTCAACACTTAGATCTCCTTTGTATTAACGTTTGAATCTATTTCTCCCATTTCCACATATATATATATATATTTTTTTTGGTTGTGCCCTACCTCACTATTTTCTAAGTGACAGGGGGTGGAATCCGTTCAAGTTAGGGAAATCAGGAGTTCCAGAAATAAAGAACTGTGGATTTATAAAGGCACTCCCGTTGCGCCGAGTTATCGTGTGTCTATTTCTTTAAGGTTTTTCCCCCCTCTCTGCCTCTGGAGCCACCAGAAGAGCACATTGATCACTTTTTACAGCTTTGCCATGATAGGTGCAGGAGTTGCTTTTTTATTGAACTGTAGATTGCAGCTTTATAAAGCACACTCATTCAGAGGAGTAATGAAGGCCACTTTTAATTGCACTTGGGGAGCAGGGCACAATGATTAAATTATACCTGCCTCTGTATTGGAAGGAAGAGTGAGGAAACCAGATCATGTTGCTCTTTGGGATGTGAGGTTGTCCAGAGCTGAAGGTAATAATGCAGGGTTGCATGACAGAGCTCGGAACGTCAGCCTTTAGAAAACTCTGAGTCAGAATTGCCCTGGTCCTGTGATTAACCTCACACACCCGCTGCTATTGGGTGTGTGAGTGACCTGACGGGTTAGTGACCTGAGGTTCTTCACCGGTGGGGGACTGTGTACACGCATATATAAATAGGACATGCTTTGTGGTTAAAAAATGGGTGTATGGACACCAAATTAGTTTGCTAACACTGTCGTAGCAAGGCCTATGAACTTGATGCCTTAAATAACACAAACCTCACAATTCTGGGGGCTGGGAGTCCAAGATCAAGGTGTCACTTCCTGTTTTGGCGGCTTGAAAATATCAGTTCCGTGCCTCTCCCTTCGCGTCTGCTGCTTTACCGGCAGTCTTTGTGGTCCTAGGCTTCGAAGCCTCATGCCAGTCTCTGTCTCCATCTTCGTAAGGTGCTCACCCTCTGTGCGTACGTGTGTGCCCGAGTTTCCCGTTCCTTCCAGGACACCTGTCACGTTGGATTAGGGACCCACCCTTCCCCGGTATGATCTCACCCTAACAACTGATTATATCTACAACAGCCTTGCTTTTCAGTAAGAGCACATTCTGAGGTTCTGGGGTTGGGATGGAAGCATGTGAATTTGAGGGTAGGGGTATGATTCAACCCATAACATGCCGCTGTAGATTCCTCTTCATTGGTATGCGGGTACAGGGATGGGGGCACAAGTATAATGATACAAGAATAAATTGTGCTGCATTCTCACCACAGTAAAGCTACTTCTTCCCCACCCTATGTATCACCGCGTTCTTCATAGGTTGTTGAGAATTTCTAAGAAGCGTGGGAATGAATTGCAAGAAAAAAAATTTCCCGGTGCAACGAATGGCACTCACTTTCTTCTTGACGTTTCAGGGAGGCACTCCGGAAATGGGAAGTGCGCTGAGCCGGCGCACGGGAAACCTGGTGCCAGAGCTCTCTCCTCTCCTCTCCTTGCGTCCTTCCCGACAGGTGCCGTCGGTGTCTGCTGGTTTGGGCGTGTGTGCACGCCGGGGTGTGGGGGCTGGTGCAGAACCAGTTATGGTCGGAAGCAGTTGCTTAGCCAGCAATTAGGATCCTTGCCGTGGCGAAGTAGGCCGCTTCAAATGAAGCCTGTGCAAAATTTGAGTTGCTTTGGTAATTTACAAAAGCCGTTTCGGGGTTCTGACTAGAAACGTCATTTTCCAATGAGGAGGTTTTCGATCTGAAACCTGTTTGCTTCATTAACCGGCAGGCCCGTTTTAAGGACTTTTTTCCTTGGCTTTCTAAACCAGTGGTGAGGGTGTTTGTCCACCAGGTGAGTGGGGATACAGAGGCAGAACCCTGAATCTTGGGCTGACTCTGACCTAGCTCTCTTGAGGACCTCATTCTGGCTTTATGACTGTTTAGTTGAGCAGCTCAGGTAAAAGCAAGGATCACATCACTCTGCCATCGCATAGAAAGTCTGATGTCTTTCAAGAGACTAAACCTTTCCAAAGGGAGGTCTGTTATTTAAATATGAAGTAATATTCTATTATTAGCCTGGGCCAGCCAAGACATGCTCTTTAATTCGCCTACAAGAGAGGATAATGCATAGGGAGACTGAGAAAGATTTTACTTAGTGATGTCTCAGAGGTTTAAAGTTCATGTTAAGGTGATCACATTCAGATTGAATTGGACAGATGGGTAGAGGTACTTTTCAAGATGATGGACAGCTTATCCCCAGAAATATGATTGCACTAGTCCATCTGGGGCAACAAGATGCTAAATGTTACATGTTCTCTCCTTCATTGGAACTTTTACGAACATTCTGTGCATTCAGAGAAGTTCATGAGTTACTAGGACTCAGCCTGGTAATTTTTTCACGAGGTGAACTGATCCCTGTGACCAGCACCAGATCGAGAAACAAAACCCCAAAAGCCCCTGTGCACTTCACTTTGCGGTAGGACGTCCAACCGACTGAGCCTCACTGGCCAGGACTGGGTGCCCTTTTGACATTAAAGCTCCCTCAGGTACCACTTCTTAGCATATCTCATCGTTGTTTCTCTGTTTTCATTCTCTGCTAAACTCTAAACAATACTGTATGGTTTTCAGTACTTCAGGAATAAATTCTCGGAAGTGTATTTGCAGAAATGTGCGGACATTTTTGCCTTTGCAGCAACTTGACATATTGACACTTGAGTCATCTTCATCATCTCCGTTTTGGGGGTAAAAAGTGCTACGGGTAAAAGCGAAAGCTTGGGCCTCTCCTGGGCCCTTGTTACTGTGGACAGTGTGCTTTCAGACCCTTGGCTTGAGGAGAGCTTACAGCTTGGAGCAGAGGTGTCCTCCGGTGTGCAGAGGGTCGGAAGCCGCGTACGGTCTGTTTACCGGCCGTGGTAACATTCCTTCTGGGTGCCTGTCTTATTTCATTTCAGATTAATCTGTCTTGCAGTTTGAAAGAAAATGAATTGAGTCAGTAACTTCAAGAGTTATGTAAAATCTGTACGGTGCTAAATAATTGAATGGGGTTTTATGTACGATCTTGAAATTGAAATGCCAATTTGACACAAATGCTCCAAAACAGAGTGTGAGATGCGCTGATCTGTTCTTCCTAGAAGAGCTCTGAGACTCCCGTTCTTGGATCCCTCTGGAATTTGCTGTACTGCTCCCTCGGTGAATGTTTGGGACCTGTTGATGTACTATTCTGAGGATGTTCATAGCTTTGGGAAAGGTGAATCTGCCGGGGTAGCTCCTGGCCTGGGGGTTGAGGGTTTTGGGTGATGGTGTCCAGATGCCAGTGTCCTGAAGAATCACCAGGGTAGCTTACTAGAAAGGTTATTTTCTGGGCCCTTGGTGCCCAGGGAAGTCCTTTGGGTCTCATGGTGGTTCTGATACTGACATCCCCAGACCACCTTTTACGGAAGTACTGGTTGGTTTAGGGGGTGTGATGGGGAGAGTATATGAACTCTTAAGAGAACACTCAAGACAATTTCTCATCAGATACATTTACGTACCACAACCAGGCAGACCAAAAAAGACTTTTTGAGTGGGAGAGAATGTATTTTGCCAACCATAAGAAAACAAAGTCTTTTAAAAAATATTTTGTTTATTTATTTTTAGCATGGAAGGGAGGGAGGGAGCAAGAGAGGGAGAGAAGCATCAATGTATGGTTGCCTCTCACATGCCTCCGACTGGCGTGTGCTCTTGACTGGGAATCGAACCAGCGATCTTTTGGTTCGCAGGCCAGCACTCCATCCACTGAGCCACACCAGCCAGAGCTAAGAAAATAAATTCTCAAGATTTCCCCAGAGATCTGTGGAGAGAAGGCAAAGGTATCATTCTTATCAGAAAATATATTTGAATTCTGTTACCAATATCTTTAATCCCATTTCACAGAGAAATTTTTGAGGCTTGAAGAGCAAAGAAAGCTCACATTTGATCACTTAATAAATGAAATATCAACATCACTAGTTATTATCTTTATTTTATTTACCCCGTAGAACAGCCCTGTGAGGTGTTATCATCCCCATTTACAGATATAGGAAGTGAGAGTCAGTTCAAATTGCTGGGATTCTGCCTTTAGTTTGTAATTGAGCTGCAGTTACACATACAGCTCAGTTTAACTCCAAAATCCATGTTTTTTTTTTTTTTTTTTACTGCATCAGGTAGATTTAAGATTGTTACACGGCTAGACTTGCCGGATAAAATACAAGATGCCCAGTTCAATTCGAACTTCAGATAAACAACTATTTTTAGTATGGCCCATAAAGTATTTAGGATATACTTGTCTGTGTACTTAGAACTAATTAATGGGATATGCTTATCCAAAAAAGATAAACATATTTGTCTATCTGAAACTCACCGGCTACCCTGTATTTTTTATTGGCTAAACCTGGCAGCCGTATAAATGGTGAGTGCATTTCAGTTTGTAGGATTGCACCCTTCTGACTTCTGACTCCAAGTCCATCTCCCCCTTCTGACTACCACTTTCTGGCCCACTCTCCGGTGTTGTGCCCCGTCCTGTCTGGGCTAGTGTGAATGGCTTATCGACCCTCGTCCTCTACTCCCAGGTGGGTAAAACATAGCTCAGGTAGGAATAGGGTCTGTGTTAAATCAGTGAATGCAAGACAGCTCACCCGTTCTTCACCCACAGTGTGGATGTTTTCATTTGCTTACGTTTAGAGATGAGAGAGAGCGAGCGAGCCAGGGTCAGGTACCTTCTTGGCGATGACAGAGAGACTCAGGCCACCACTCTGCTACTACGAACCTAGGAAAAGACTATCATTGTGGGTGTGGTTAGGGTCAGATTCATAAGCATGATTTTGAAACAATACCTCCTGGAGTAAAATTTTTGTGAGGAAAACTGTATTTTGGCGAATGTCAGATCGTGTGCCCGCTGTGTGCCGGCAATTCACAGACACCAGTTTCCAGGCTGCTTGTGAGGAAGTATATTCTCATCTCCACTTGAAAGATGTGGAAGGTGATAGAGAAGCGCAGCCCCCGGCAACGACAGGCAGAGCTGCAGTGTTAGCCAGGTGTCTCTCTCCCATGGCCATGTTTACTGGCCTGCGCTGTCACCAAAGCTGAAGCCTTTTACGGTCACAGCCCTTCCACTGAGGATCGCCTTGTCCCGTGGCTCTCTGGCCCCTGGAGGCCACCACCCAGTGCCCTAGCAAGGGAATCAGCAGAATCAGACTGTGTGTGCCGGTGCCCCCAGTTTTCTCTCTGGTCTTAGGCACAGAGGTAGCGTCCCAGGAGCAAGGTCACGCCAGAAGTGCCTTTGGATACCTGTGGCAAACTGGGAAGCCACAATGGCTTCATCAGGAATTAGACCTCAGCTCTGCACAGAGGGCCCAAGGAACTCGGCCGTATGTCCCGTGCGTAGAGTGGAAGCTTGCGGCAAGCCTTCTGGATTCCTGATGATGGCTGAATTGCCTCGGCCTTAAAAGCAGCTTCCGGCATGCACTTCAGGGTTCTGGAGTGAGAGCTTTGGAAACCTGTCATCGGCGAGTATTTTTTTTTTTTTTAAGCAAATGATAATTAAACATTTTAAAGAGAAGAAACATATCCATGGTGGTAGTTCTTGCCCCGTGAAAAAGTATGGAGAAGGAGAACAAGCCATTTTTCCTTTCTTCCTTTCTTTTTATTTTTTATCGTTGTTCTATTACATTTGTCCTAGCTGACCCCACCCCCACAGTCAATCCCTACCCTGTTGTCCATGTCCATGGATCGTTTATCCTGTTCCTTATCTAGACCCTTCCCTTTCTCTGCCCCCTATGTTGCTCCCCACTGCCCTCGGGTCACCGTCAGTCTGCTCCTTGTTTCCATGCTTCTGGTTCTACAATAGCCAAGTGCTGCAAACAGCCTAAGTGCCCATCAGTAAATGAGTGGATCAAGAAGGTGTGGTACATTGAATACTGTGCAGCAGAAAGAAAGGAAGAGAAGGAATTCCTACCCTTCAAAACAGCGTGGCTGGAACTGGAGAGTTCCAGTGAAATAGTGAAATAAGTGAAATAAGTGAATAAGTGAAATAGGCCAGGCTGCGACAGACAAATATCATATGATTCACCTCTAAGAGGAATCTAACGAAGAAAACCAAGGAATACGCCTTTCCACAGGCTGCTCCCTTGTGCTCCGCTGCTGTCCCTATGTGAACTAATCCCTTCCCTCGAGCCCCCCTGCCTGGCGTCCTGGTGCCCTCTCTGCTGCTCTAACTCTGACCCATGTCCTCCGTTCTAGAGCCATTCATAAAAACAGACCCTTCCCATTTCTAAGCTATTAAAAGGGTTCAATGAAATAGTGAGCTCAAAGATGCAGTTGGGAATTCGTCTTTAAGCGAATATTAACTTAAAGATGTGTTACAGTGGCACGGCAGAAGGTGCTGGCTTTCACTTTTCACTCTTTCACTCTTGAAACCTCACAGGAAAGCCAGAAAAAGGGGGGAAAGTGAGAGGTGAGAGGTACAGGAAATTTTAACTCAGGCAAGAAATGATCACCTTCCACTTGTGATATGGGGTTTTGTTGTTTTAGCATCTCAACCCTCAGTATCCCTAATCCAAAATAGCATCAACAATGCTGATCTCAGAGAGCCCTAAGAATTAAATTAATTATTATATATAAAATGCCAGGCATAGTGACTCAGATGTAGAATTTGCTCAGTACTCCACCTTCCCCACTTTTTCACATCATAGTAATGGGCAATGAACTTGGATTTATAGAAATCTCATTTTATAGGCAAGTTTTTAAATGATAAAAATAGCTATTGCCTCATTCTAGCTATTCATTCATTAATGTTTATATCAGAAATATTGAATGGCTACCTGCTGTATGTCAGGCACTGTTCAAGCCACCAGGGATAAAGTATCACTAAGTCAGGCATGATTCGTACCCCTGTGTAGCCTCCATTCTAGACAGGGGATGGTTAATAGATCAGCCGATCGAGTGTGCTTTCAACGTCAGGCATCATCTTGAATCAGGCCAGGACAAGAGATATGAGGGACTTAGTTATAGTGGCCGGCGAGGTCTGAGGGAGGTGTCACCAGGACTGGCAGCTAGCCATGGCTGGCCAGGTACCTCTCCCGGCACAGAGAAGACATTCGTGTGTGTATGTGTGCATCTTCATGGCTCTTGCTGTCCTCACTCGTCCTGTCCCTTACTCTACCTGGGGTGGTCCTCCCAGTGTCATGTTACAGGACAGAATTAAACACCCTGTTCATTAACATTCCCTTGCTGGGGTGTCACTGTAAACCTGGGCACCACGAGAGCCTGCCACAGAAGCAGCTGAAGCTGAAGTCTGAGTCCAGGTGAGAAAACAGTGAGATGGGAGCTGAGAGAGAGTTCTTCAAACTTTCCTGAGTTTCCATAGATCCCCATAACACTTGGGGGCTGCTCCGTTGCCCGGGAGAATTGATGCTCTCAGCCTGAGGTAGTGGAAGGCACCCCACAAAGTGATGTGCTCAGCAGTAGGCCCCTGATGGCCTGAATGCTAATACTGGTAGCAGCAGCTCTAAAGGTCTCTGCTGCTAAATAGGTGAGATGGATTTCAGGAGGTCAGTGTAACGCATTCAGGTAAAATTTATGTAGGTTTGCTTTGCGGGCAGCTGCGGTTGGAAATCTTCCCAGCTGGTGGCCGAAGTGCTGTTTTCCCTTTGTTATTTTGCTGAAGTTTAAGGAAAGGTGAAGTAGAGGTTGGGGAGGCCGGTAAGCCAACAAGTCTGAAAATGTACAGGTATCCAGCCAACTCTAAGTCCTAACACTCATCTCTTGATAGGCAAATGGAGAAGACAGGGAGGAGCAATGATTGCTCTAATTGAGCTCTTTTATAGTTTCTCCTGCTCATGGATTTGCCTTACGAGCTCAGAAACTGAGCTGTAACTCTAGGCCACCTACTAAAGCGGCCTCTTCCCCTCTTTATTTTGCTCTGACTGTGCTTTTGGTGCAGCTGGTAGACCTGGGGTCGGCGCATGCACGCAGTGGTCCTTGTCGCTGTGCCGTCTGCAGGTGTTGGCTGGCGCGTGGTCATCCCTTCCTTGTCTGACCCACTCTCGTCTCGTGCCCTTTTCTTGCATGGCCCGCTGTGGAGCAGAGCCATGAATCTCCTGCGGCCTCCTGTCTAGCACTGAAAGTAGGGACATGTGATCTTGGCCGAGTTTTTGACGGTCCTTCCAGGATTGAGAGGTAATCTGGGAAATGTAGTTAGTTGGCATTTCCAGGACATTTTGGTGGTTTATTTAGAACAACAGAGAAGAGTATTAGAAGCTGAAAGGTGTGGTCATTCCTCCAAAGCAGGCTCAGAAGGTCTTCGAGAATTGCTACTGTGCCGTGTCTCGGTGGCACCTTTGGTCCCTCACCCAGAAAGGCCAAGCCCGTGGCCATCTTGTTTCGCATGTGGTGCCCCACACCTAGGACTTCCTGTTTGAACCCCCCTTTCCCCTTTCCCTTGAAATGTCCTGCTAGTGTCACTACTTGGAATTTATCCTACAGATAATAGGTATGAGGTGGCCTACATAATAAATAATAACTGTACTAACACTTGGGGTGCACGTAGCCCATTTTGGGCTAAGACTTTTACATATTTTAAGCTGGTTTTATTCTTAAAACAACTCTGGGAGGTAGGATTGTGTCTCCATTTCCAGATAAGGCAGTTGAAGCAGGAGGAAGTACCTGGGCCAAGTTCTCTTTTGTACTCCACTTGTTTCTAATAACAAAATTGGAAACAGCCTATTAAGCACATGTCTGATTAAATATATGTATAAGGCTCTCATTTCTAAAATGAATGCTTCTCTATAATTATATAATTCTTTCGAGACCTCATTTTTAAGAATAAGACCAGGGAGTCCTTTTGTCTGGCTCTTGCACTTTAGACTGCTTTGGCAGGATTCAAAGCCCTGGAACAAATGATACCTAACCTGGGGGCATGAGCGGGCTTGCAAGGGTTTGTGCAGCTCCAGAAAGCCATTGGCCAACTGTTGTGTGAATTGATTCACATGAGAGCATTTTCAATCCAAGTTATCAAAGATCTTCAGAGGTTAGCTAAGGCCATTCTAACTGTTCGCTGTTGTGCTCAGAGGGTGGAGCGATTCTTATGTAACCTGTCTTCAGATATGTTTTGTGTGGCCATCACACGTTTAAAAAAACAGAATTAATTGCCAACTCTAACACTTGGGAGATTTCACATAGAAATCTGGATTCAGCACTTAAGTTGACATTTTGGAAGGCCAATGGCACTAGCCTGGCCCTACTGCGTGGCCTCAGTCTTTCAGGGCCACTTGGGGAATGTCCCTTGGTTGGGGCATGCACTCCCTGGTTTACCTCAGACCACGTAAGTCAAAGCAGCTATTGTCTAAGTGGTGTAGGCTTAGCTTGAGAGTAGGTACTAGTTTCTCTTCTCCCTAAAGCAAATACACACAGTACATGCTACGTGTCATTTTTTGCAAGTGATGAAAATGAGACTCAGAGAAATCAGATGACATTGGCCCAAGTTGCATGTTGGAGTGGGTTAAGGTAGCATGAAACTTGAACTTAGCTCATCTGACTTTTTTCCTCATCTCTTCTCCACGGAATCACCATTGCTCCCATTATTTTATTCGACCCTTATAGGATCTGTAGGGGTAGGTGAAGTATTCATTTTACAGGTGAGCAAACTGAAACTTGGGACAGGTCTGAAAAAGGAAGGTGATGAACCAAAAGGGCAGGGCTGGCCCCTGCTCCCAGGTTTTCTGAATCCAGACATCATACCCTTTCAGTTGTGCTCACCAACTACAGAGACCCATAGGAATTCCCAGGTTCTTTGCGGCCAAGGTGTTAATGATTCTAACATATTTGATTCCAAACAGAAGCAGGAAAGGTGGAGGGACCCCTATTGTTGATGTTGTAGCAGGACCGGTAGAAAGTCCCTGAGGTCCGTCTGATGACCGTAGAGTGGTAGAGCGAGGCTAAGAAGCAGGAGAGATGGTAAGACGGCAAACAGATTGCTTTCCAGAACCCTGTAAACTTGGATGGGGAAGCTAGCTGTTTACACCTGAAAGGATTTAAGCGCCTTATAAAACCTGCACCTTAATAAGCATGTTAACATTATTTAACCGTGTTCTTACCTATAAACTAAAAGGGATGTTGCACTGCGTGATATCAATTAGAGATGCCTGCTCGGTAGAGACCTACTGTAAGCTGTGGTATAGTCATAGCTGGAGCAGACCAATGAGTGCTAGGTATTAGTTGCTGAATTTGTAAGGTCCCAGGATCCGCCCACCAGTTTCAAGTCCTGGCTCCGTCACTTGGCAGTATGCGTGTGACCTTACCTCATTAATTTATTTGACCTCTTGTGGCTTCAGTTTTCTCCCCTGTAAAACCAAGAGGATTAAAATTCATATGCCATGGAGTTGTGAAGTTCAGTGAGTTACACGTGAAAAAGATTTAGGACAGAGCCCTGCGCACACTCAATAGCGCACAGGTATTAGCTACTGCCGCTGCTGCTGTTTCTGTCATTTTGAAATGCCTGTTACCGACTTGCTCTGTTGTAGCAGACAGAGCTTGGGATCTAAAGCCAAGAAACTGGTGGAGGCGGACGCTGTAAATGGGCACCCTCTGGGCTGAGGCCATGAGACTAATCCCCTGCAGTCTGTCTGGCTCCAGGCAAGTCTGGGGTACCCTTCTATCATGAGCTGCATTAGTAAGCACTTTATAGCCTGTGAGGCTGGGCCAGCCAGCGGTGCCCAAATCCCTGACTGTCCATGGAACAGGTGACTTTGGGGAGGAACATGGGCATTGCTGAGTCCTGACTGTGCCTCTCCCTACTCCTAGGATCTTCTGTGAACCAGCTTTACTTCAGAGCTTTGTCTCCCCCATCCCCACGTGAAAATGAGATAATAGCACCTTTCAAGATCTGTCTGGAGAATGAGTAGATAACGTTTTGGTAAATGGTCTGTCGTGTGTGCTGGGTTCGTACATGCTCAGTGAGCAACAGCAGCTCCCCCGGATCACGATGAATGAAAAATTCTGGGCTTGGATACCGCAAGTCAAAATACTTTACCCTGAGTCCTTGGGTGATCTGGTTGCCTGAAGGCAATAACTTATCCAAGGACCCATAAATAATGCAAATGGCATGTTACTTGGAGAATGTGGGTTAGCTAATTGCATCCAGGCAGGGGGTGACTTGCTTGAGATGAAATCCAAAGGAATTTCCTGGGTTTGTGTTGTAAGGGAAGTCCACGGTGGGGGCCGTACTTAGAGTACCGAGAAGCCACCCGGAACCCCAAACGCAAGTTCAAGAACACTGATTGTGCACAGGCTGAGCAATGGGCCGAGGTGAGTTGCACGTCTGCCTATGCCCCACATTCCATTTCCTCCCTTTAATGCCTGGAAGATTCGAGCCTCAGTGCTCCTTCCTCCTCAGGCAAAAGCAGTTTTTTTCTCTATTGTTCTGTCCACCCCTCTTTTCTTGCCTTCATTTGCTAATTCTTTGAATAAACATTTATTTAGTTTTGGCTAGGCCAGACCCTGGAAATGCAACGATAAAATACAACATATACGCATGCATGTACATATGTGCATACATATGTGCACACCTGCAGGTCAATTCTCACTCCTCTTCCCCCCACTTTGTAGAAGTTATATTCTAGCTGAGGAAGACAGAGAAGAATTTTGAAAGTTCAATAAAATATGTAGTTTGCTTTCCTTAGTATTATTGTGGGTTTCTTCACTTTTCTCCCTGCTGTTAGGGAGTTTGACAGTTCTATTTCTCTTCTTTGAGGGACCTATCTAGCCTATTTAAAGTTCGCAAAATTTCTTCAAACTGTTCCTTAAAGAGCCCTCAGAGGCCTGAGGGATCATGATTTGATCCACAACTCATCAAAAATTTTGTTAACGTAATAGAATGCAGTGGTAATCTTGCTTTTCTGTTCTTTTTGCTGAAAGTAAAACTATAGGTAAGAACACAAAACATGCAAATATACTTTGAAGTAAGTCAATATGAAAATGAAATGTCTTATTTAGGCATGGTGGAGGTCAATTTCAGAGGAATTCTATTTTCCTGTGTGATTTTTCTTTTAAAAGTTTGTTAATTAGCAAATTGGTATGTTTTATAGTGAGCAAAACTTAAATTGAAAGCAGAGTAAACACATAGATCCATGTATACTTTTCAACTTCCCCCAAACTTAACTACTGTTGACTGGAAGCCTTACTGATAATGTAAACAGTTGATGAACACGTATTTTATATGTTGTAGGCACTATATACTGTGTGTGTGTTTTTTAAGATGTTATTTATTAGTTTTCAGAGAGAGGGGAAGGGATAGAGGAAGAGAGGGAGAGAAACATCAATGTATGGTTGCCTTTCACCTGCCTCCATCTGGGGACCTGGCTGGGGACCTGGCTTGCAACCTGGTTATGTGCCCTGGCTGGGAATCGAACCAGCAACCTTTGGGTTTGCAGGCCAGCGCCTATCTACTGAGCAACCAGCCAAGGGGTATATACTGTGTTCTTAACAATACAGTAAACTAGAGAAAAAATGTTATTCAGAAAATCATGAGGGAGAGAAAATACGTTTTCAATGTTTATTGAAAACAGTCTTCTTATATGTGGATTCACTCAATTTAAATTCATTTTCAAGGGTCAGTTGTAGTTTGACTAGAACATTTATGTCTGGTTATGGTGTTAAATAATGTTTGCTGTCAATGAAATTAAAAAGAGATCTCTGAGGTTTTTTTGTTTTGTTTTTGTTGTTTTGATTGAGGTGGTAAATATAGTCTGCAAAGTCTCTGAGTTTGCAGTGCACCTAGCTGGCTTTTAAGGGAACTGATGTTTTGCTCTCCTCTTTCTTTTCTCCTGCCTGTACCTAAGGAGTACATTGTGCACAAAGGTCTAATGGTACCTGGGAATTAGAAATATCTCATTTCTTAGTGGCTGTTTGGAACTTGAGAAAACATGCAGATTTTTAATTTAAATCTCTTCAATATAAAGATAACAGTTAACAGTATGTATTTTAAAAACCCTTTTATTTTTAAATGGAATCAAGGTTAAGGAAAAATGATTTGGAAAATAGTTTATTTGGCTATGTTTTCACTGGATTTTGGATATGACTTCACTATATTTTGTTGCTAAAAATAATGTATGCCCCTCCCCCCCGACCAAAAACTTTCCTCTCTTTCCACTTTTAAACAACACTGGGAAATGACGGTTTTAAATTTGTCTGAGGACCTTCCAAGATAAATCTCGGTAGTTTGCTTTTTAAAATTTATTTGTTAAAAATACAAAATCCAGTTGTTGCAATATATTAGTAACTTTCAGTAGAACCTTTTCATGAAATTGGTGGGTGGCATCTATAACCTTCGTTATAGTTATTTTAGTGTAGCCCCAAACGCACGTCTGTTTAGATTCACATATCTTTGGTAGCTTTCTTACACAGCAGTAACCCTCATTAATTACATGTATTGGGGGGGGAAATCTCTGAATTTCATATCTGATCTGAATCATTGGCTTATGAAACAGAGTCTCCTGAATGTATAATAGAGCATGTTCTATCACATAGTTTTCACTAATTTTTTCCTTATTATTAATAGGATATTTATTTTAAAATATTATTACATTATAATTTTGTCCTTTTTATTTTTGTACACATCATAATATATGTTAATATGCATTTAAGTAGGCCATGCATGTTATGTAAAAAAAAAAAACATATAGGAGCTGCAAACTCGTTTTTTGAATGATAAGTTACAGTAGTGAACTTAGAAAATCAGCATGTGAGATAATATCTTACTAATGTCAAAGTGTTGATAATACTCACCTGTATGGTGTGCGACTTACGTGGCAGGGACCCCAACAGTCTCATTGTGCTATTTGTAGGTATTTTATGAATGAAATGTATTTTGATTATTGAATGAAGACAACATATAGGAACATGGGGAATGATTTTTCCTTCCTTAATCCATCCTTTTAGATTTCCTTCTTTAAAGTATGCTGGAATCCCCATTTTAATATGTAGACTAGGAGGTTTTGTGATATATGGGTCAGATCACATTCTTTGTTGGGTGTAGAATCTCAGTCTCCCTCCTACCCCATCTTTTATTCCCTCCTTATTTTTCATAAAGATAATCTAACTGCAACATCCATGCTATGATGATGTGTCAAGTGCTCTCTTTCTAGCCACAGTTACTAAAGAGCTGTAAGAAAGCATCAGGAAATGGCACTTGGCCTCTGCTTAGCTTTATTCAGATTGCTTGTTTTCCAGGGAACTGGAAGATCAATGGCGCATGTCATGCTAAAGGGCAGCCCAGAGTCAGGGCAGGTTTATTGCTGGCTGGCACATGCTGTTGACTGATAAGAAGTTCAACGGTGCCTGCTCACGCTGACTAAGACATGCCCCTGGGCCAGGAAGACATTAGCTCTCCTCAGGCCACTTTGGTTGGCACTGACAGGTGGGCACTGGAATCTAGGCATTCCCTGTGTCTGTCAGAGTTCCAGCTTATTTGGTCCTGGTTGAAAAGGCTTTGAGACATGTCCATGGCATGTTTGGGGACTCGGATTGCTCACTTTGAAAGCTCTAAAGGTGCACCCAAGTCCACTGCAAGGTTTTGCTTGGGTGAGATGTACTGGTTTATGTTGTCTAATGCTGATGCATTGATCTATCTGTCTTCATACATACAAACCTGTTTATAGTGTTCTTTCCTTTTAAAGCATTGAATGAGGAAGGAATAGGGGAGATTTTTTGATAGCATCTGATGAATTAGAAGCACACTTTGCATGTGCTTGGATGAGTAAGGAATCCCATAGGTGCATAATTTGGGGAGGGCACAAACAAATAAATAATTTTTCAAAACCAAAATGGGTAGTGAAAATCTCCTTTTCACTTTATATTGCATTCTGAAACAACTTAGCTCTGAGGGTTTATGTTCTGGCTATGACAAACATAAAATTTACATGCAGATATAAAGAACATTTCTTCTCCTTTTCCTCACAAAAAGTACTGTTTTTTTTTTTTTTTTTTTGGTGAACGGCTGAACAAGGAGAGAGAGAAGCAAGAAAAACTGGAGGAATCCAGGGGCTAAGAAGTAAAACCTAGTGTCCCCTCCTGCCACCCTACAGTGAGATTTCCTTTATTTTGGTTCCTGGGTTTTAAATAGCGTTGAGCCACATGTCATGAAAGTTGAGATTCATTTGTTTTTCTGTCCTCCTGCCTTATAGTGGAATTTTTTTCCTTGTTAGAGGATGTGTTTTGTGTATGGAGAGCCATCAAAATGGCACTTAGGAGTTCAGGAGAGTATCTGAAACGACATCATAGATATATTTTGGATTCTATTTTTTTTAATTCTATTTTTTATCTCAATTAATCTACAAAGATGATAAAATAATGTATATGTCTGAGGTGAGTGTGCAAACACCTTCCTGACCACCCTAGTCTCCATATTCCATATGATCAAAGTGTAGGCTTTCAATTGTGTAGCATCTTAGATCAATTTAAGCAGAATCACCTCCACGCAGTTGGAACCAAATACTGACTTCTTAGTTGGGCATTGTTTGATAAAGTTTGTACTGTTTCAGGTTGTGCAAAATCTGGTTGTTTTCAACCCTGAAGTAAGGCATTCATTCCATTATTTATAAATAATTCTGTGAATGCTGAACTTACAACAGCCAACTTGATGAATGCTGGTACTGTTCAGTTGCTGTTGGTTTTTCACTTTCTCCTTTAAAATCAGCGGCATTTGTCCGTGCCAGGCTGTCATTCCCGAGTTTCGGAAAGGATGAGGAAAGTGAAGGAACATTTTCCAAGGAACTGGTCCTCTCAGGCCTTGTATCAAACAAGACGTGCGCTTTCTCTGGGGGTGCTGGTCCTGTCACAGGTGAGGAGGGTGAGCTCCCTTGGGCAAGGCCCCCTTCCTGGTCAGGGAGCAGTGGAGTTGGAAGCAGAGCGCAGTGCTGACATCTGTGCCTGTCCCCCTCCTCCTTCAGTTTCATGAAACAGGCTCATCTGGACTCACTGGGGTTTCAACAGTTAGCCTTCACTAACAAGGGCCTGGACCTTGGCCCACGGCTGGCCTTCTGTATCTGTGTGGTGGCAGAGCATGTTCATACTGATGCTTTCCTATTTGCCAGGTCAGCATGTTCCTACCAACAGAAACAAACCCCATCCCTAAACATGCAGAGGGTACGCATATGCATGAGTGGCGGGGGGTCCTCTCTCAAAGCAAATGCTTTGCAAAAGCATAAAGCTGCCAATCACAGAGGAGGGTGGCACAGTCAGGATGACTTCTCTGGGGCAAAGGACACTGTGGGGACAAAGGTGAGCCCAGATTCAACAGAGCTCTGTATTTAAACCCCAGGGTTCAGGGAGAAAGGATGGGAGATGAAGAGGGAAGTGAAACACACCCATCCTGGCCAATGGATGCTTAGTAGAATCTATCCTGTGAATAGAATAGCTTATATCTCTTGTTAAGAAATACCTGAAGAAGCTAAATAATGAAGGGTGCATTTTACCAAGAATGGAAGTGTGAGCATCATTTGAACAGCCTCTGGAAGAAGGTGCAAAGTGGCCTGAGACAGGCTCAGTGAGGACAACCAAGGTGGGTGGTGGGATTCCGAGCAATTTGGGAATAATGCTCACTGAAGAGAGTCTACTTGAGGGGGAACGGGGGTGGGGGGGCCAATCAGTGAATTATTTAATTTGAAGTCTGAGGTCTTGAGAAGAGCCATCTGTGGAGGGCACAAGCCTTCCAGTGGGGGGAACCTGGAGAGGTGCAGAGCTGTGGGCTACCCAGTGCTTCCCGTGGATCTGCTCTGTGACTTTGGTTCCTGTGTGATCATACGGGCCACTGGGATATGGTGGAAACAGTGCCAAACTGGTAGGGTAATAGTCACAGCGTGGCCGGTGTGTGCCTTTGGGTAAAACAGCAAGCTCTTGGTTTTGTCATTTGTAAAAGTGAGGACTTTGGCTTGGCCCCCAGATCAGCTGTCAGCATCCTTACCTAACCCTGGAGTTCTGTGATCTGTTTCTTTTGCCTCCAGTCAAGAGAGGACAGTTGATTGATCAGTAACCATCCGAGAAAACAGGTTCCCCTTTTGCATATTTTTGCATACGTGACACAGGACAGGAAAAAGTTTTTAGTTTGGTGGCTTTCTGTGCTTTGGGATAGTATTGGAACAGAAATTGTGCTTATGACCACATAAAAAACCATCTGAGGAAGCTGGTCTGAGCGATGCTTTCACACAAAGGCCAGAGGGGGCTGTTGACTGTTCCATGCTTCTACTGGGTGACAGAAAATGTGGTTGTCACTTCACCCAGTTTAGGTTTTTATTCGTCTTCCTCTCTTTCCAAAAGCAATTTCTGTTTGCGTTAACAGCATGAAGCACCTACGTTTTTGTCTGTATCAGGGGTTGGCAAACTAGGGGTCATGCAGGCAAACTTGACAGAAAACATTGGTCCGCCTTGTCCTGTATTGATTTTGACTTCATTATACCTGCTCACTTATTGTAAACAATGCGAACCCTTCTGGAACATAGGTGGGAGTAGAAATTTATGTTTATCCACCTTCCCAACTTTCGGTAAGACCAACTGGGATATTACGGTTTCTTCGTGTGTTACGGCGATTTGTGGAAAACAACCACCAAATACCACACGTATAGGAAAGAGTGCCTGAGGGCTTGGGGAGGGGCCCCATCTCCTGCACAGGGAGCCCTGTTGAAGGGTGGCCTCTGTGAAAAGGTGTGGTGTGACCAGAGAATGCCGAGGGCACTGCAGCTCCCCCTCTGTGTGTGCCAGAGCAGGGGAGGACCACCGGGAAAAGTGTTCCCAAGGGAAAGTGGCGTTCACTTGGCCCGCCCCTGGAGAAGGCACTGGTAGAAACTTGAGCTGCCTCTCCTAGAAAATGTCAACTGCTCTGCCCAGTCACAATAAGCTGTGTCGGCAGCCACCATTTGCCCTTCACCTGTCACTCTTCTCTTCCGCCTTCTACTCCTGCTTTCAGGAATGTAGGAATAACGTCGTTTTACCCAGGGTCTCAGAAATTCTCCCGTGATGGAATGTTTTTCCAGTTACTCTGACTGCATCACAAATTACTTCAAAATGTACTGGCATAAACAGCCGTTCATTATGGTGATGGATTCAGTGGGTCACACATGAAGACGGGGCGGAGCAGACATGACTTGTCTCTGCTGTGTGATGTATGAGTCTCCGCCGAAGCGCTCCAGGGCTGGGGCCGGCACCTCCAAAACTGCTGTCTAACAGAACTTCCTGTGATGGGGCAAGTGTGCTGGGTGGTGGCACCCGCTGGCCACGCATGGCTGCCAGGCCACTGAAATATGCCTAGTGCACTGATGGAACTGAAATTGTAATTCCGTTAACTGAGATGTATGTAGCTAGTAACGGCTAGTGGCCACCATATTGGATTGTACAAACTGAAGGCTTAGTCAGGGTGTTCCCCATTGGAACCCCTTTATGATGAGGAGGACAGGCCGCATGGAGGGGTCACATCGAGGTGTTCCCAGGGAGAAGGGCCTGCCTGAATTCTCAGTGGGTGGCTAGTGGCTACCTCATTGGGCAGTGTGTCCCGGAGGTGGGCTTTCTGAGAGAAGGAGCCAAGGGGCCTGGCATTGGAGTAGCTACAGGGCTTCCTCCGTCTTTTGTTCAACCAGGCAGTCATGAATTCCCATCCCTGTTCAAGACAATTGGCAATAGACTGTTTCTTGATGACAAACGGCCAGGTTCTGGAAGAACGTTAGGGCTAGAAATACTGCTACTGTCATTTCTAGGAAATAAAACTGCCACCATCCTTCCAAGTAATCAGTCCATTTGTTCGTTTATCCAATCAGCAGACACCGAGTGCCCACTCTGTACCTGCTGTCACGCTTCTGGGGGCGGCAGTTGAGAGTAATGAAGCGTAAGGTGGAAGGGGCAGGTGGCGAAGGCTCACACAGGTATTTTCAAGGGAGCGTGACGTGGGTCTTGAGAGTACATACAAAGTAGAGGAGAGACGGTTAGCTCAGACACGTAGGCGTCTCCGGAGACGCATCATGGAAGCTGGCTCTTACAGTGACCCTAGACTGACGCCGGAGTTGGCCAGAGAGACTCAAGTAGTTTGGGCAAAAGCTTGAGCATATTCCACGGGAGGAAAGCTAAGCAGTTCCGGGGGATGCTTCAAGCCAGCAGTGCTTGTTCAAGAAAGACAACTGTACAACTACCCTGCCCACCACCTCCTTCATTTTTACTGCGTGTCCCCACCCACACCAGGCGTATTGGTAACCAGCCGCATTGCCAGCAGGTCGCCAGTCCAGGAAAATCCATAGCCCAGGGGATATCATTGATGAATTACAGACAAGTTGCCTGTCAGCAGGAGACAGGGATTAGATTAGAGAATCTTCATACCATGCTGGCTTTTCTAAAAGAAAGCCTGGCTCTGAGAGAGGAACAAGAATGCCTGCACACAGGGCCGGCATTGAAAACAAATATTGATTGGCCCCCGCTGAGGGTCTGAGCCCGAGAGTTAGTCTGGTGTCAAAAAGTGCGGGGATGTGGAAAACCATTAAATATGCTGATTGACCAGCATAAAAGCTCCATCTGTTTTTAAGATCTCAACGTTGAGGCTGAAATACTTGAGTGGGTAGAAGGGCAAAAGTGATGGTGAGAACCTAAGCAGAGCACTCTGTTGGCCTCTGTTACTTTGGCCACAGGTCTTGGACTAGCATTTCCAATCTCCTACTTTGCATCAAGCTTTTGGGACCTGTGACTACTTCTTAATGCTGTGCAAAATCCACTTAATTGAACATGAATGTCTAAACAGCTGATGTTCAGTGATGTTCAGATTTAGGATTCCGACCGTCTGCTGAGTGTTCTTATTAAAAGGGTAGAAAAATGCCCCGGCTGGATCGGATTGCATCTGACCGTTGACTGGGTTGGAGCTCTGTCTGTCACCGCCAGATGTACATGACACTGTAGAGGGGGCATTTTTTCCCTAGCAAATTAGATTTGCTAGCTCCACGAATTGAGATGAGTTGAAACAGTTTGCTGCTCCAGGGATAAGGCTGGATTTGGTTCAGTCATTTCTGTGATAAATACGGGACTTCAGAAGTCTGATCTAGAGTCTTTTCAATGCAGGTTTTCAAAATCTGCTCCTTGACTTGGAAACCTTTGAGTCATGTATTTTTCTAGAATAGCATTCTCTAATAAAACTCTTTGCAATGATGACATGTTCTCAATGTGCCTGGTAACCATTAACCACATGTGAATGTGGAGTGCTTAAAGTGGGGGTACCGCAACTGGGGAACTCAATTGTAAACATTTACTTAATTAAAATTTCAATAGCCACCTGGGACTGGTGACCACCCCCTTGGGCAGCACAGTTGTGGGACCTGATTTTTAGAAGTGGTACTTGCTGAGATGAGTGTAAGAACTTGGCTAGCTATCTAATTTTTAGTAGTACCTTCATTCAGCAGCTGTCTCTTTCTCCAAGTAGCAATCTGCGGGGTGCCACTGACTGACCAAGGGCAGGGATGCGGGAGGAGAGGAACAGAATTGAAAAAGGACCATCAGGGTGGCAACAATATTGGTTTTTCCTGTAGCATTCTTTGTGAGATAACCTGGCTTTTGTGAGTGGGTTTAGTAGCCAGAGAAGTTTGGGGAAGACCAGGTTAACTGCAAAAGCAGATGGTTTTATCTGAACTTTTCTCAACCTTAAAAATGAGAACGTGGAGGTGAATTTCTAAGCGAGGCATCGGTGCCAAATGTATTTGATCTGAGCAGACTCCTTTAGTTTTTCTGGTGTTTTTCTATGACACAGGTTCTAGTTTCTCTCACAGTAGATGATGAGCTTAAGGTATATCATACATAGGCAGTGAATCTATCCCTCTTCTGGGCTTCTTCAGGGTTTCAAATCTGCATTTGTGCTTTGAGGCTGATCATTTCTTCTCTGAGTTCGCCATCGCCAGTTACCTCTTCTGGTGCATAAATAGCCAGGCTGGCAGGCTAGATCACACAGCCTACGGGCCAGAAGCACTGGTGTACTCTCATACAGCTTTGGCACCTTTAGCCCAGGGTTGTAACTACTGACCAGCACCGCCTGAGTGTAGTTTGTCGTCTGGCTTGCAAAGGGTCACACTTTGTACTGCTACTATTGTACCTTTGCCGTTGAGTTTCTGAGAGGCTGCCTTTAGTTCTTGTCGGGGGAGAAATGCTGGTGCTTTTTCCCTCCGTCATTGCTCACGCTTCTCTCTTTTCTTTTTATGATCCTCATGTAGACTTGCATATGCATGCATACATACCTACTTCTCCAGGCTTCCTGTTTTTTTTAGTAACTTGATCAGCCAGCAGGAGACAAATGGGCAGATCACAGCATTCTCCATTCAATCAAGTGAGTTACTAAAGGAGGGGGAAAGAAAAAAATGCAAAAATGGAGAGATCTCCTTCTCCCCTTCCCCCTTCCCCCTCGAGCCTCCCCCTCTTCCTCTCCCCCGCCCCTTCTAAACTGGTCAACAAGTTATCTGCAGAAAACATGTCTCTCATGAGTAAATGTAATCTGGTTTCTGACCCCAGCAGGTTCCCCTGTGGTTGGAAGGAAGGGTTTTGGCCACACAATAGAAGTAAAATCAGCAAGAAGCTGTCTCTAAGGCTGAAATACTGAGCTTTATGAGATGACAGTAAAGTAGCAAAAAAAGCTATTTTTCTGCTTAACAGGGTCCCCACAGTGACATAAGAAAACATTCTGGGAGGAAGAGACTCACCTGGTTCAACGCTGTGTGTTCCCATGCGCGCGAGGCTCCCTGGTCTTGCTGTCCCAGCGAGCCTGCTATCACTTCCTCCTTTATGGTACCTGCTCCTGCTGATGATCTTGTCAGGAGACAAAGGATCTGTGAAGCGGGCGCCTGTCAGCAGAGGCTCTGCAGGGAGGGAGAAGCGGGCAAGGGTGGGGAGAAAGCGCCAGGCTAATGCATGAGGCCCGAAAGTCTCTTCTTTTGTTAAAAAGATTCATGGATCTCCGAGGAGTGGAGTAATCAGGGCTAGGGGAAGGATTTGGGCCAAGCCTTGGTATTCCTGTATCCATCTGCTTAAAAACTTTTTTAGCTAGTCGAAGAGAAGAGGTCCCGCTGAGGCTTATTTGAACAAATATTTGGTCTCCCTAATTATGTACGTGGAGCAGCTCTCCTGAATGTTTAATGCAAACCTTAATATTTACAATAGCATAAGGAAGAGTTTATAACGTGTTTGGGAGGCTTCTGACATTGGGGCCATAATTCTTCCATGCACTTAGATGAAACTTTTCTTCCTAAGAGGCCTCGGCCATATTTACCATGGCCACTGTTCACAGAAGTGAGGTGAGGGGTGAACCTCCAGGGAAGGGAGGAGCCCCTACCCGCTGCTGCCAACACGTTGGTGAGAGACACCTGTCTTCACCATGGCTGTGCCAGTCACAAACCTGTCGTCCTGAACAGGAATCCCAGGCAAGCGGGGACTAACAGCTGCTCCCAACATGAATGCTGAGTGTCCTGTGGTGGGGCAGGCTGGCTGTTGACCCTAGTGGTGGTCTCCTGGCTCAGGACCTCTCCGTGACAGGCCCAACCCACCTGTTTATTGGTCTCAAGATTTAGTGACACTTCGTAAGATGCTATGTGGAGGAGTTGTCTGCGTATTGAAGACCTTGGGGTCTAAAAGAACTGAGTTTGAAACCTTCCTCCATCCGGAACCTGGAACTTGTTGAACTTCTTGGTGCCTCAGTTATCCCACCGGAAAACTGGGCATAATAATACCATTCGCACGTGGTTGGTACAAGGATTAGCAAGAGTACAATGGAGCACTCTGGTGCTACAGCGATGCTCGTTACTGCTGTCATTGCCTGAACAGCCTTTAGACACCCGAGGGCCACCTTTCTTTTGCAGGTTGAAAAAACAAGGGAGCTGCCGGAGCAATTTCCTGAGTTCTCTCTCCATGCAGCTCACGGTGTGTGGCACAACACAGGCTGCTGGGCACTTCCTCAGGAGTCCTGCCTCCCTGAAAAAGAAGAAATGCGAAAAGGAGAGGCCCTGCCTGATGCAAGTGGCATGTAAGCATGCTCAGGACCTAGGACGTCAGGCTGCAGGCAGTGAAGACAGCATGGGGACCCCCATCCTGCAGCCCTGGATCTGTGGATCTAACACATGCTCACCCACCTCTGTGTTGTCAAAGTAGCCGCTGGAATAGGTATAAATGGCTACTGGGCGTTTTGCTGTCAAGAAAAGCATGCATTTAAGTAAATATATACACTCACTTTCTAGGAGTCTGGAATGTGTCAAAATGTCTTAGCTGAGTTGTCAGCTTTTTCTCCTTTTCCCCTTTTTGTAAAATCTGGTTTGATGGATGCTGCACCCCACTGTTGGGGGGATGGTCTCAATTCACCGGGATCTGTGTTAAATCAAGCCAGTTGTTTCTTGTCTGTAGGCCTGAAACAGAATCACCCCCTTTTGCTTAATTGTTACTGTCTTGAAGGGCAGGAAAAGGTAATTTCTACAAAAAGAGCGGGAGACTCAACGTGGCTTCCAAGGAGTCATTTGGTTTTTCCCCATTTTTCACATGTGCACGCATGCTGGAGGTGCGAACTCGTTGGCATCCCATGAGCTGCGTAGCACATGGCACCTGTTGTCCTTTGGACTAGCAGCAAACGTGAATGGGTGACCCTCTCACCAGATCAGTGATGTTGATGCTGAAAGCTGGCTTCCCGTTCCAGACCTTCTCCTGCCGGTGGCCGAGTGGTGCCTGCGTGCAAGAGAAACGGGTAACACACAGAATGGGCTTTGGCGTTGGCCAGTTCAAAAGAACTACTGAGTGAGTTCTTTAGGGTCTATCGTGAATCTAGAGCCACAGGATGGTTAAGGGTTCTTGTTCTCTAGGAGAGTATAGTCTAGAAGGGGCAAAGGGACAACAGACATGGAAACAAAAATAAACGTGAATAAAGAAGACGGAGAAGAGAGTGGAAGCAGCAGACACTTTGGGGGCTTTGATGGACTGCAGACCGTAGTCATGTAGCATGGAGCTGGGCGGGGGCCAGGGGAGACGGGATGTTTTCCTAAATATTGGAGGTGGACCAGCAGAACTTGCTCGCTCTGGCCTCTGCTGCAGTTTGGGTATGTTATTTAAGTTCTCTTTAATTCTCTTCGTGTTTTCTCTCTGTAATGAAGATAATAATAGTAAACTAACTTGCAGAGAGTTGCGGGTGAAAATGCACCTTTTAAAGTTATTTAAGTAACATTGAGAACATGCACCTCAGGCTGGTGGTCAGGAGAGCCCCTGTTGTACCTCTGTGTGGCCACTTGTCCAGCTCTGGGTGGACCATGGGGACCATCCTGGCCTCTGGCATTCAGAGGCAGCAGCTGCCATCATTGCCTGGTCTGCAGTGTAGGAAGAAACAGGGCCTGCTCCTCCTGCTGGGTCGGGTGGGGCCGGGGGAGGGCAGCCAGGGGCCTGCACTACCGCCTGCCTCTGCCTGGTCAGTCCTGCCTTCTCTCAGTTCCTAGCAGCTGCCACCGTCTTCCTGGTGCCATGGGCTCCAAGCGTGAGCAACCACCTGAGGTCACTCTTGGCCTCACCTGACCTCCGGAGCCAGAACCGCTGGCCTGGGCCCCGGGATCTGCACATCACGATGAGCTGCCTGAGCGAGCCTTGTGCACTCAAAATTGTGAGATGGGTTTAGAAAATTTGACTTGGATTTTGGAGTAATAATAGTGGCTAGTATTTGTTGAAGGCTTGTTATGTGACACTGTGCAGTGCTTTACATGCAATAACCACGTGAGATAAATCCCAGTAATATGGGGTCTCATCCTTGGGGAAATTGAGGCAAAAAGGATTTAAACAGTCTGCTCAACTACTGATTCATGCAGCTGGTATTTGAATTCAGGTCATCTTCCCACCTGTCCTTCATCTGGCCTCTTCAGCCTCCCTGTGTAGTGATATTAACATGGATGAATCTTCTTTGTTTAAATTAGGTACTGCATGACTTCTTGTTACATAAGAAAAAGTTAAAATTGAGCTTTAATTTGGGTGAAAGCCTGAATTTGTCTCAGATTCTGACTTAAGTATCCATCCTGAGTCAGTGATTGTTTACTTTGGTCAGTCAGACTCTGATGTGTGGCCCCACTCCTCTCACCAACCCTTACCTGCCATGTTGCCTCATGTGTCATGAGATGCGCGCACTGCCGTGTGCCTGCACCTGGGACATTTTCTGCTAACGGGCCAGCACCTGCACCAGGGTTGACTGCTACCTTTGATCTGCTTAACGGAGGCTCTGTGAAGAGATGGAGAATCTGGGGTTTTCCCAGTGTCTGGAGGTAGCTGAAAGTTGTTTTTTTTTTTTTTTTTTATCTTAGTGATTCCAGGTTAGTGTCTATGAAAAGTTGGCCATCAAAAGAGGACCAGCCTAAGCAGGTTTGAAGATAAAAATCAATCATTCCATTCATAGTACCTTCTTGCTTCAGGTTCCCATTGCTTCCAACTCTGGGGAAGAATTTGCTCTAGAAAAGACCTCACACATCCCTGAAAGCAGAGAAAGGTGGCCAGTATGTATAGACCTTAAGTTCATTAGGGGATATGATTTGGGAAAGGATGGGTAAGGACAGGTGTTGCTAATATTTTCTTATGTCTCAGGTTCTGAAACCTTTAAGAAGCTGCTATTGTGTCTTTGAACAGCTCACAATTGCAGTTCTGAAAGCAGTTTTGTTGGTTTTTCACTGCACCGGGGTTGTGACTGCATTGAAAATCCAAAGTCTAATCTGTATTAAAAAGTAATTTGAAAATGTAATGGTCGTATAAACATCCACATGGTTTTTGTTTGTTTATGACAGCCTCAAGATTTAAGACTAGTTTGTCCATTAACTGCTTGCCAAATGTTTTATGTCATCAGTATGCATTTTACAAGCTGTTTATCATAAGAACTCATGAAGTTTCTGGCCAGTTTTCAGAGAGACTAAACCCATGATCAATGTACAACTTTCCCTAGAACTTGTATCTGTTCATTAGTTCCAGTTTTGTCTCTCTGTTGAAGTATCAGGTATCGAACACATCCTGGAGCAATGTGGCCATGTAGAACCTATCCTTCCCAGGTCCTGAACTATTTTTAGTCCTAAAGCTATTTGCTCTATAAAAGGAGAGATAAAGGAAGGAAATTTTAAGGTGAGAGAGGGGCCTCAGAAAATTTCAACTTCTTGCCCAAAGAATACAGCTTAGTACTTCCTGCTATTTGAAGAGTTTGCCTATTGATTATTCTTCTCACTAGAATGTGGGCTGCATACAAATAGAGTTGCCCCCCGTTTTATGAATTAATCTATCCTAGCACCCAGAACAGTGCCTGGGATATAGTCGGGGCCCAGTAAGTATTTGTTGCACAGGGAATAGTGGGTTTTTGAGTTTTTCATTTCTCAGTGCTCTGAAAATGACAGGAGAGGGAGCCAAGGAGACAAGACAGATACCATCAGCAGATGAAGGCGGGCTGCATAAATTCAGGGGATGGAGGACTAGGCAGCATGTGGAATCATGACTAAGAAAAACACCTCTGCTTAACTATTATCATTAGTTCTGAAAACAATAACACATCTATTTGTGTGGCCCTATGCAGGGAACACCCACATGCGCTACAGCATTAGATCCCCTGAAAGGTCCAATTAAAATAATCTTCTTCTTCTTTTTTTTTTTTGCCTATAACGTTGCCTTTGTTTCTGCTAGGGTTGCCTCCATTTTTGAGGCAAGGTAGGTTGCTGTAACTGCTGGCAGATGATCAAGACGTGCATTGGGGCCACAGTTGTGTGCACACGTCGACATTAGGAGTTTGCTCACTTTTTTAAATTGTAGTATTCAAGGCTGCTGTTCGTTACTCATGCTTCCCCACCCAGACAGGTGCTACTTATGTGGAGAATAGAAAAGAAAGGCCTTGGTTTTGCGGGGGAGGGGGGGGTGTGGGTCACTTAAAATGACACTCTTTTATTGGCCTTAATGACGTGTCAAGACCTTTTAAGGCAAATGGTGCTGTCTGGTCAACACCTTTACATTTGTTTTCCATCCTGTGTGAAAACCTCCGTCATTTGAGTAACTAGAGGTAGGCGGAACTCTAAAAGTAGCTTCCAAGATCACCACACCCTGATAGCCATATCTCTGATTCTAGTTATCCAATCAAACCTTAACTTAGGTGGCCCTCTGAAAATATTGTTGAAGATGCCATGAAGGTCCAAAAGAGTTGATGGTAAGATAGGGGAATTATCTTAAGTGGATCTGCCCTAATCCTAAAGCCCTTAAAAAGGGACTGGGCCCTACTTCAAGATATGCAGGCGTCTCCCTTGCTGGCTTTGCAGTTGGCAGGAGGAGGTGGTGGGGAATGCGGCCAGAAATGCAGGTGGCCTGTTGTGCCTGAGAGTGGCTTCTGACTGGAGGCCGCCAAGGAAATGGGCCCCGCAGGACTGTGAGCACCAGGAACTGCGTTCTGCCCGGAGGCATGAGGGCTTAGAAGAGCCCAGGGTGTGGATGAGGAGCCAGAAACCAGTCACACGGGCCCTGACCTCTGACCCTCCAGAGCTTGGTGCTAAGGAATTGGTGTTGTTTGAAGCCACTATGTTGATGATAACTTATTACATCAGCCATAGAAAACTAACGCAGATGGCAACCTCATTCAGGTTAAATCTGAGAAAAAAAAATCTAAACTTTACAGAACAACCAAGAGCTTGCTTTCTGGAGGAAAGCAGTGGTTTCAAGGACAATCAGCCAACATGCGTAGCCAACAGAGTCAGGCCTGGGCCGATTGCCTTGCTGGTTTGGGACCTGCTTCACCGAAGAGATGAGGAGTTTTTCTAATTAGTAGATCATTTGTTTATAAATGAATGGGCAGCTCCAACATCATCGTGGACATCTGAAATAGGTTTGGGCAGGTGGTCCTCTTCTCGGACCACTCACACATGACAGTTTGCTTAGCCGCCCTTCCTTCACGCAGTGCGCAGCCTTGCCGCAGGCCTTCTGCCGGGACACGGTGGTATCTGAATTAGTTGAGGTGGAATGGACAGCCTTTCACAGAAAGGAAAGCGTTTAAAATTCCCATGGTTGCCGGTTTCGTACAAAGGGACAGCCTCCACTGACTATTATGATGCCCTTAGACATTTTTCTATAGAAGCAAATTTTCAAGTGGGTTTGCATAAATGAGGTCTCTTTCTTGAGACTTGCGAAGCATCTTGACACAAGAAACGGTGTAAGTGCAGTCAATAAACTCCTGAAAAGCAGCTGGTGAAAGCAAGCCGCTCAGGCGTTCCGGGGCTGGCTTTGGCATGAGTGACAGCGCGGTAATAGGAAAACAGACGACTGCTCCCTGGGCCGCCACCACCGCCACCTCGAGCACACGCTGCATGGGGCTGCCCTCCCAGCAGGAGCGGGTGTTTGTCCTGGCGGCTGGGAACTGCGGTTTGGCCTTTTTGTTTACAAGAGAGGGGAGAGCAGCCTCTGTCCTCCAGCTGCTGTGCAAACACTGTTGGAAAACCAGACTGAAGTTTCCACCCAGGAACTCGCCCTGGACAAAAACCCGCCCGAACAAACAAACCTTCCTTAATGAAAGGCCAGCTGGGTTCAAGCGCAGACCACTGGGTTAGAATCCAGATGACAGGAAAAACGTCACGAGAATAGTTGTTCTTCAGCAAACTTTCCGAGTGGGATTTCCATATATTAAATGGGCCCGGGGTCGGACGGTGACTAACAAAGGCAACTGCTGGAGGGGCATTGTAGACAGTTTGTGAGGGTCTTAGCAGCGGGATGAACTGGGCACATTGGTTAAAGCATTCCCCTCCCTTAAGGTCTCCCCCAGAGAGAAATACGGTTCATGCAAACAGAGCCCTACTGCATGTATTCTTCCGAGTCTCACGCCTGTGCCTGGCTTAGGAGGGTCTAAAATTTGGGGTTGGGGGGAGGAGATTCACCATGTCCCAGGAACTGGGCTAGATTTTCAGTGGAGCGAAAAAATACCACCATCTCTGCTTTCATGGAGTTTGTGCTTTCCTGGGGAAAAAGAGAAAGCACCAATGATTTTTTATTAGAATTGAGTGGTTTTGTACACTGTAATCTTACCATTAGAAATTTTGCTGGGCTATGTCAGAACCTCGCAGGGCGTAGTGGAAGAAAAGGTGCCAGGGCCAGGCTATGGCAGAGGCTCCATGACGCTCAGGTAAGACAATCAATCAGCAGAGGCCTATGTAAGGAGGGGACATTTAATCAGAGGTAGAAATTCAGGATTGATCAGCCTTTAAAGGGTTAAGGGAAGAGTATTCCTGGCAGGGAGAAACATATGCGAGCCAAGTCTGAGTTGGAATGGAACTTGTGTAGTCAAGGAGCTCCAAGGGTGTCTATGTGGCTGGGACATTGAGCCCTAGAAGGGTATCCCCAGAGGGCATGGGGAGGGTAAGCAGGGCCTCCTTGCCTATGGTCTTCAGGAGAGTTTTGCTGTGGTGTCAGGGTACAGGGGAGCTATTGAGGTTATAAAGCAGGGGAGAGTGCCATCCTTTGTTATAAGAACCCTCTCTGCTTATTTTTACGGAGAATGGACTCGAGAGGGGAAGGAGTAAGGCAGGGAGTCCTGTTTGATGGCTATTTTGAAGTCCAGGAGAGAGCAGTGAGGGTGACTTGAATTGGGAAATGATAGCAGAGGAGGTCAGTGGGGAAGGATTGGAACCATCCTTTGGTGGGAGACCTAGCAGGTCTTGGTGATGGATCCTGGCAGTGGGGATAAGGAGGGGTGAGGGGGAAGGACTAGGATAGTGCCTAGGTCATTTCCTCTTTCTTCCCCTTTGCCCTGCCCCTCTCCTGGTATTAGCCTCTCAGGAAACATGAGAAAGAACTCTGAGATGGTGGCTCTGATCAGTTAGTGCCACATCCAGAGATTTTGAATTCTGTGCAGAGCACCTTGACGCCTCTGGACCTTGATATTGAGTGTTGACCCACTGTGAATTAATAACACAACCCAAGCTGTCTTAGACAGGAAGCCATGCTCATTTGCACTGTGGGGTCTCTTCATTACAGCTTTTCTACCTTCTCCGTGAGGTCTGCAAGCCTCACATGAAAGACTGCAGTCCCAACACATCATTGAAAACACCTGTGTTAACCCATGGGGCCCTGGGGAGAAATGTTGGGAAGCAGGCATAAAATGAAACAATTTAGTTAAGTGGAAATTTATTTTCCAGCTTTTGTGTGTCACTCACTAAAGGCACAATCAGTCCAATAAATGGTGCTTTGTGTGTAAGCCGCCGCATGGCACTATGTTCTGTTGCGTTCTAGAAACATGGAAACAGTTACTTCACCCATTTAAAAGCAGAAATTAGGGAAATGTGGAACATTTTGTTGTGGGGATTTTGTGTTTAGTATCAGTTATGGGATGCCTGGTCTAGTTGTTAAACTGGAGGGGGGCCCTGGCTGGTGTGGCTCAGTGGATTGAGCACCAGCCAAACCAAAGGGTCGCTGGTTCAGTTCCCAGTCAGGGCACATACCTAGGTTGCTGACTAGATCCCCAGTCGGGGCACAGGAGAGGCAACCACACATTGACCTTTCTTACCCTGTCTTTCTTCCTCCATTCCCCTCTCTCTAAAAAGAAATAAATAAAATCTTTTTTAAATTATTCAACTGGAGGGGAGCTATCTCTGTCATGATTTTGTTACCTTTTTCTTCAGTAATTCTCTACTGTAATTCTCCAGTGCCTTCTATTGTCTGGCTATTATTTCTCTCTCTCTCTCTCTCTCTCTCTCTCTCTCTCTCTCTCTCTCTCTATATATATATATATATATATATTTTTTTTTTTTTTTTTTTTCGGGCATCAGATTCAGTTCCAGAACTTTGGCTACCTGTCTCCCCATAACTCCCTCCTCCCCCATTGTAAAAATATGCCACTGTAATCAGTAATGAAGACAGAAGTAAGTGATGATGGAGGTTATGGAGACGTAAGTGGTCCCACTGTGTTTTTAACCCAGCGGAGTAATGCCTCCCTTCTGGGACCGGGGCCAGGGGGAAAGTCTGCCTCTTCGAGTCGTTTTCTTTCCCAAGGTCTGCTGGTTACCCTTCAGCTCTGGAGGCTGTTTCCTCCTGGGTAACATGGTCATCACCCGTCCTGCCTCCATCACATATTTAGGGAAAATCCAACAGGAAGTGGCTTTGCCAATCGTGCAGACTGTTAAGCGTCCGTGTTTGTTGGTGTTATTTCTAGACTAGTCATGGGAATGTCGGGTATGCCCCAAACCAAACGGAGCCTTTCCGGGGGGGTAATCAGTGCTTTTCAACAAGTGCCAGTAGGTCAAAACTAAAAGGTTAAGTCATGCAGCTGCAACACGTTGGGACGATAAGCTGTTCTGGACTATCCTGGGAATGCTTAATTTATTATTCCCACAGGGGTCATCCCATGGGGGAATCTACCCCCAGTCCGCCCCACCACATTCTCATACAGAGACATAACCCAGCCAGCCTCCCCCCCTCCCCATTAGTTTAGATAAATTGTCATTTTTAAGGGGGAACATTTCATATAAGAAGTAGTTTTATATAGTTAAGTGTGACCTCTAGATTTCTTTGTGACCCCCCCACTCCCCATTTTCATTAAAATTCCCAAGTGATGATGTTCTGGCTGAAGCTAACTGACAGATAGGGGATGGGAGAAGGTTAACCGTTTCTCAGCTTTGACTCTTTAACCCCTCGGAGTAGTGTGTGTGAAAAATAGGAGTGGAGCGATGTGGTCTCAACTAGCTGAGCCAGATAGGGTTGTTCAAAAAGCAGGGTTGTCAGCGAAGGGCTGTGGGACGCTCACCTTTCACTGGGCACCCCAAACCTGACAGCACGACCCGAAACCATCTGAGGGACCAACCCAGGGCTCCTTTTATGCAAGGACTCCCTTATCCTTCCGCAACCTGTGCTGCTTGTCCCTTTGATATGTGTCCTTTGTGTCGGGTTTCCACACAATGACTCCTGGTCTGCTATGAGCCCACCTCATTCTCACCTGTCAATTTCATTAACTCATTTCAGCGTCATCCAGCACCAGGCACTTGCATGTATGATACTCTACTATATGAAAAATCTCAGGACTGAAGTGCTCCTTGTGGTGCCGTCAGCAATCAGGTCCTGCGCATTGTATCCACAGGTGCAAACACTGGGACTTTGTTGTTCAAGACCACGCTCCCTTCAGGGGTCAGACCTGGAATACCGGTGACAACATCCTTTTCCCTGCTTGACTCCAAGAGGGTGCCTATCCCTCTCCCCAGCTGCACCGGGATCACTGACTAACTCTCGCTTCATTGTCAGCCCTTCTGCTCTTGTACTATTGGAGGATTCAGTCTCCCACTTGAGTTTGTCAACCAAATCTATACTGAAACTTTCATTGAAGTACGAACTTACATAAAGTGCCAAATCCTAAGTGTACAATGGTTGTGCATGTGTATACCCACATCATTGCCACAAGGGTCAAGATTCAGAATATTTCAACCACCATAGTCGCCTTCATATTCTCGGTCAATTCTTTCTTTTGCCTGTTTAGATTTCATACAAATGAAACCATAGTGCATGTGTTTTCTGGAGTTGAACTTCTATAACTCAGCGTCATGCCTGTGAGATTCATCCATGAGATTGTATTTATCTGTGGTTCATTCTTTGTTCTTCCTCAGCAGTATCCCACTGTGTGGGTATGACATACTATTGACCCGTTATATCTATGGGTGAACACTGGGTCATTTCTAGTGAGGGGCTATTTGTGAATAAAGCTTCCATAAGCCTACATATCTTTCTGTAGGCTGTAGATCCACAAAAGAAATTTCTGGGTAGAAGGCTATTGAAATGAGATTTTTAATGGGAGAAATTGAATGTGATATTGAGACTTACTCTTCATCCTAAGCTTTACGGGGTGTGTTTTTCCATGAATTGAAAAATACTTAAGACAGGTCTGAATACTTTTTCTCTTATTATGCTTAGAGAACTTATTTCCCCAAGCTACCAATGTGATTTTGAATACTAGTTCAGGGTTTTTTGTTTGTTTGTTTTTAAGTCCTAGTCCACTTCTTTAAGATCAGGTTACTATTTTTCCTATTGGCTTTCTTCATCTTCCACCATTCAGGTTATTTTTGAAAAATAATAACATGCGAGTCCAGGGTCAACACTGTCAAGAGTCTTTCTTGTAAAATTACTCTTGGGTTGACATTGAACTACAGATGCCAAGTTTGCCAAATTATATGAAGTAAAACTAAAACTCAAGTTAGGAGGTTAATTTTTCAAATAGATTTATATGAGCAATAAGCTTTTACGAAGCACTATATGAAGCCATCACTCTGTCAACTACGAAAAAATATAGCCATTATTTGTAGGAGCTGATGGTTTGCTGGCGTGGGGATGGGGGTGTGGAAAAGGAAACCAGTGTACCGAAGGTCCTTTAACTCTTGTGGGAGGGACGTGGGAGGTTACAGGAGAGGCAGCTGAGTCAGACCAGGGACTTGAAGAAGGCTTCCTGGAGGTGCAGATTAAAAAAAAGAGAGAGAGAGATAATTGCAAATATTTTGGGAGATTGAGTGGAGGTGAGGGGGTTGTCCTTAAGGCAAAGGAACTAAACCAGTATATTTAAGGAACAGAGACCTGAAATAGTGTCGTGCATCTAGTACTCAGTTTAGGGCTAAGACATTTTTTATGCCATCGATGGTGCTGTTGCTTTATACATTTCTACAATACCTCCTTTGGAATGACTTTCAGAGCTAATTTCAAACCTCAACAGAAAACCTCTCTTGCTCCCGGATAGCTTTGACCCAGATGGTATTCCCCTGCTGCATTACTCCCCTGATTTGTCTCCTGCACTCTCTGGCTCATTGCAAAGAAATGCAGTCTGTGTTCTCAAGGTTTAAGACTCACCACTGTTGAGCACATTCAAAAGCCTGTGTGTGACCCAGTACTCAGAAATCAATTCCAAAAGGCCAGTTCTGTTCAGAAAGCACTTAGCATTGGAATAAGTCTATAACCACCTAAGGTTGAGGTTCAGCTTCCCGAACACTCAGCTTTCAACCATGTTTCTATTGAGAGATTTGATGTCAAAATTGGATTATTTTATATGTCCAAGGGTGGGGGTGGAGATGGCCAGAGATGATGGGTATGCCTTCTATCAGGCCCATGTGCTTTTTTGAGGAAGAACTCTGTTCTGAGAATATTACTGTTGGCCCTGGATTTGGTTAGACTGGCTTGTGGATCATGGAAACAAAGGTTACCCGAAAAACAAAGCCCAGTCCAGGCAGTGGGATCAGTCTCATTCGAGCTGTAACAGGAAGGCAGAGCCATGAAGCCGAGGGGATGGGTGGCGAGCATGGGAGAGTCCCAAAGAGGGCCTGGGGAGTCACGGGGTGGAACCAGGAGGGGCCAGGAAGCAGGCCCAACTCAGACAACTCCGCTAAATGCCTTGCTTTAGCCGTTCATTCTGGGTTGACCCATTCATACTTAGTTCATGACTCCCATGGCATGTAAACAAAAATAAGTCAAAAGCCTTGCTACTGCTAATGTAGATGTTATCTGTTATTTCCCATGTATTCAGTTAATCCATGCTAGCTATTTTGGAAGATGGGAATAGTTTTATGACCCAGTGAAAGGAGAAAGGACGGGAAGGATGATAAACTTTTCACCTTATGTAAAGACTTCATGTAACAAGGGACTAAATAATTGGGGCTGGTCTACGCTGGTCTAAAAGCTCCTTGGGTCCCTCCTGAACCAGGAGGGTTTCCAGGAGGATAGGGGTAATGGAAGGGGAGGGATTTAGAGGTGTGTCATGTGTGACCATCCATTTATTGTTTCACGAGGGTGCAGGCACTGGATGGGTGACAGGGGCAATGTCCAGAGAGAGTTCATATTTCAGGGCAGAAGCACCAGGACTTCATTTTCCTACAAGTTCAACGACCACATAGTTTGTGTCTGAAAATATCCTTCAGCCTTATGGCAGGATCAAAACAAGTCTGCTCTTGGGTTTCAGCATCTTTGGTTTCTGGTGGACCAGATGAAAACTGTTGAAAGAAAGTTATTGGTATTCAGTGCGGCATTTGCCACTGTAATGAGCGTGTTGTGTGAGAGTTGCTTTTCCTGGGCTGGAAAAGGGGTGGCACTCCACGTGCAGGAAGTCACTCTCCTGACACCTCTTCTCACCTCTTCTACCTTCCCAGTGCCAGGGGCTTCACATACTCACTCCCAACCACTGATCTTTCCTGGGTGTGCCTGTCACTAATTTTATTTGTGTCCAGCACGTTGCAACACTAATTTGCTTTTCAAGCAGAAAATAGTAACTCGCCCTTGACAGTGTCCTATTGCTCTGTGGAACAAGTGAGCAGAGGTTATAAAACATTGCACACCCCTCAGGGGATTCTTCAGCTCCTCTCACATCCAGGCAAACTTGATTTTGTTTTTCTGTTGTTCAAGTTGTCACTGCTATGAATGGTCCTCGTGGTGGTCCATTGGCATGGACCTGAAGGATGTGCTTTTGGCAACAGTATGGACATTGCTGGGGGCTTGGGTGAGGGAAGGCGGAGAAGGTAAAAGTGGGCATAACTGGTGATGGACCAAGACTTGACTTGGGGTGGCGTGTTGTGGATTTGTGCAACTGAAACCTGTATAATTTGGTTAGCCAGTGACAACCCAATAATTTCAATCAAAAGGAAAAATGCAAACATGAGTTCGGAAATGCAAAAAATAAATACATAAGAATGTTCTTTTGGAAGAATGTACGACCTAGGACAGAGTTTGCAAAAAAGAGCCAAACCCAGGTGGTTATTAGGCAAATGTCATTTCCTGGACCATTTATTCAGTGGGGTGTTGTGGGTCGGAGAGGAGGGTGTTGAGCATGTTTTAGCTCTTTATCACCAGCGTCAATTTGAATGGCTTCTGTACTTCCTTGCAGTTGAATCATTAGTAACCATGAAGAGTTTATAAACTTTGGATTTAATCTTTATTAATATGTAAAACTTCAAGATAAGTGTCCTGTGACTGTCAACGGACTATTTCTCTAATTTGCCTTTAGGAACTGCCTTTCTCCCTTCAGGCTTTTGCGTTCCCCCTAACCCTGAAAAGGTTTGGATCAGGGAACATTCAATAATGATTTTGTGACTCTTCGCTCCTGCGGGGTTTTATGGGTTGGCCAAAGTTTATCCCATAGTTTCCACTCCATGAACCTGCCCCAGTTACTGACTTAGGTTTTAGGGCAGGGAAGGAATAGTTCTGTGGTGGGTGGGGTGGCAGGTGGGGGGTGGTGTAAGAGAGACACTTCACTTTCCTTTTTTCATTTCTCTAGTGAGTAAAATGGTCTAGTTTGAAATGCACCAGTGGTCTAAACATGGCAGATTAAGATCATGTTGCATTTGAAGAAGCTGAGGGCAAGCCTGGCAGACACCTGGAGGTGGCAGGAGAAGGGGTTGTGGCTGGTGCCACAGACCAGCCCTCTGCAGTGCCTCTGTATGGAATGGGGAGCCAGGAGCGAGCCAGGAGAGTGTGAGGACTTTCTCTATACCAAGAACCACACGAGGTAACCCCAGAGGTTTCCTCCTTTTTCCTAGAGTTGTGAGATCATCCTTCCTGCCCAGGGTCACATTGCCTGTAGCAACAGGAAGTGGCAGACTGGGAACCCTTGTTTTTCAGGATGTACAGTATAATCCACACACATAAAATCTCGTATGCGTTCTCAGTCCACTTAAATCAGGTTTGCAAGGAATTTGAAATCCATCTCCATCAACCCTGAATTTGCTGAAGTGTGATGTGCACACCAACATCAGCAAGAATTCCCACTAAACCACAGTTTCTCAAAGTGGGCTCCACGGACCACATATGTACCTGGAAACCGCATGGCAGGGTGGGATGTCTCTTGCTGAACATACCGGTCCTGGGACCTCTCAGACCAGCTAGAGGAGAAGTTCTGAGGGTGGGGCCAGGTACAAGCACCCCGGAAGGTTCTCTTGTGCCCTAAAATGTGAGAGCCATGCAGCACAGCCTCTTTCTAGAGTTCTAATATAAAAAAGGTCTTGGGGTGGCTACGCTGATGCGTCTGCGCACTGCCAGTTTGTGAATTCTGCTTAAAGAGCACATGGTTTTATCTCCTTTTACACAAATGGAAACTGTGGTTTAGAGGGTTTAAGTTGCCTGTTAACATCCTTTTTGGCTTATTTGTGGGAGAACAGACCCGTCTTCCTCTCTCCACACTGTAGCCATTTAAAAAGCAGCTGATCAAGGAGGCAGGATCCATTTCCACCCTGGCCGTGACCCCACACTCGGCGTAAAAGATGTGTCCTGTGAGGATGCGGGTTCCGAGTCACGTGCATTTCAGTGTTGGGGAAAACAGGGCATTTCTTCAGAGTTCCCTGTGGGAGGTGGAAAGATTCAACAAGCTAGCTAAAACGGTTTCCGTCTCCACAGGCACGTGCCCAGCCCAGACCTGGCACGACGAGAGGGAGGGGACTTGGCAAACACGTATGACTTATGCAAGGTTTTCACGGAGTTTTCAGTTTCTCATGAATGTCTCAGTATCTGGAGGCGATTTCTTGAGCTGTGTGTTGAAACAGTTTCATAAAGATGAAGCTGGAATTTCACCGTGGCCTCAAACGTGAGAATCTGTGTCTCTGGGCCCAGGTGCGTGTGTCAACATGAGGCATCTCACCGGACGTGATGCAGAGGGGGGTCTCACGCTGCAGCTGACATTTTCAGTTTGTAGGGCTGGTACAGGCTGGTTGCTATCCAATCCTGGAGAAACACAAGTTGGAAGAGATTGCTTTGGGAAACGGTTCAATTCAGTTAAGAAACAAATACCAGAGTACCATTTACTTGTTTATTATTTACGATTTCTCACAGAACAGCGTGAAAGACACTTTTTGGCAGGGCGGTGGGGGGTGTGATGGGGAAATGACAGAATCCTGCTTTGTTTGTATTTTAACTTCCTCCCTCCTTTCCATCCTTCCTTCCTTGCTCTGTTTATCCTTACCCAAGGACGTTTTTCATTGCTTTCACAGAGAGAGAGGAAAGGAGAGAGTGAAGCGTGGGTTGGTTGCCTCCTGCATATGCCAGTACTGGAGATTATACCTGCCTTTACGGGGACTTGAACCCACAACCTTTCAGTTACGGGACAGCACTCCAGCCAACTGAGCCACACTGACCAAGGGCTGTATTTTCACTTTAGATCCAGATAGTGGGGCTTCTCATAGAAGGCTTGAACCCTGCCCCAAGACCCTTAGTAATACAGGCAGCTGCTTTGTTTTGTTCCCTGATTGTTTTATTGATAAAAATCTTATCTTCCCAGTAAGGCTGGTAACCTCCTTTGGACTAGGTTTGCCTTTTGCATTTTCTTGCTCCAAACACTATTTTGGAGTAGAACCTGATTTTGCTTAATAAATAGTTTGGGGGCATGAAAAGAGATACATGTTTTCTCTTTCAACATAGCATTACTGAGTGTCCGAGCTCAATATTACATCTAGGTTACAGAACAGCTATATACATAGATACTTTGCAGTCCAATATTTATTCCTTGACATAGGACAGAATGGGCAGTGTTAACTACCCATTAAGCAGATGGACTTGGGGTGAGGCAACCTTGAGGGTGAACCCCAGTCATGATTCTTGATGCCCCGGTGTCATCTTACGCAGGTTGCTTAATACCATTCCGCCTTATTTTTCTCTTCTGTGAGGTAACAGCAACTTGCAATGAAGCTGTAAAGATTAAGCAGCAGAACGCAGGAGTAAGCACTTAATAAATGGCAGTGCAATGGCTATTGCTGTTACTGTTATTACTGGCAAGAATGATAACAATAGCAGTAGTCCCGTTATTGTAGGGGGTGGCCGTGTGAATTACCTAAGTGAGCATCTCATTTCACCTTTCATTTCTAGGTTTACTTTCATATCTAGGTTTACTTTTGTTTTTCAGAATTGGGTTTTTGCAGTTCATATCCATACTTCATGATGTGTCCATTTACAACATGTTCTCCCAAGTGAAATTACAAAAAAAAAAAAAAAAGATTTTATTTATTTTTATTTCCAGAGAGAAAGGAAGGGAGAGAGGCGGAGAGGGAGAGAAACATCAATGTATGGTTGCCTTTCACCTGCCTCCAACTACAGACCAGGCTGGAGATCTGGCTTGCAACCTGGTTATGTGCCCTGACTGGGAATCGAACCATTGACGTTTCGGTTCGCAGGCCGGCACCTTATCCACTGTGCCACCAGCCAGGGCTACCAAGTGAAATTTTTAAGCATGGAAGCCTGAACATGTCCCCTCAAAGGACTTTTTTTTTTTTTTTTTTTTTCCCAATGTAATGAATGCTGCTTCTCAAGTTTTTGGTTTGAGGAAAGCACAGCGTTTCTTGGCTATTGGCTCAGACAAAGACCTAATAACAGAAATAAGAGAAAGATGGAATCATGAGGGGAGAGCTGCAGTCCCTCTGCCTCAGACACTCAGGTGCATTGTGGGGTAGCTCACAGAATTCAAAACACTCACCTTGGCTGGGTCACCTTTAAGTGTCAGGCACAAAACAATAATGAGCTTCCTTTCTCATAATTCTTCTTTTCATGATTTTCTCAGCTGGATTCTTCAAAGGATTATTTGTAAAGACCTTTATGGTGTGTGATGATTTAATCAGATGTAGCTCAAATTTCCCAAGATGTGTTAATTATCATTGCCACACAAGTGCAACAGAGGAAGCAAAATGTTTTTCATTTGGGCAGGTGGAGGGTTTGTTTAAGATATGCTTAGGGCCATTAGGAGCAAATCAAAATATAGTGCATGGTAATTATGCATGAAATAAAAGATTACCTGCTGTTTAAGTAGCCAGTTTCCTGATAATACTGCAATAAAGTCTTGAAGGAAATTGGTTTCCCAGTAGCAGTAGAACACTTTATTTAAGGGACAAAGTGGACTGTATTAGATTGAAAAATGAAAAGGGGGCGGGGGTAGACCTCATCATGAAAATTATCAGTGGGTATTACCCTCATTCTTAAAGGAAAATGATTGTTTTAGTCTTTCCCATGATCAAGTGGAGGGTGATTTCCTTGCATTTAAATAGCAATGGATTTGGTACATTTCAGTCTTGATTGGATACAAGGAAGAATAAATGTCTCAGGTAATAAAGAAGAGGCATGTGTTAGCTTTAGTGTCTGAGAGGAGTCAAACCCTGAATTTAGAAATTAGGCTGATCCCAAAGTTGAAACCCATGCTTACTTGTCTGCATGACCTCCTCCACGGTAACTTCTCTCTAACCCTCAGTTTCTCTAATGGCAAAATGCATAAAACAGACCTGTGTGAAGATTCAGTGAGATCATGTCTATAAAGCACTTAGGCAGACGTGGCCATTATCGACAGCAAATTAATATTAGATGTTGTTATCACGTTCACTGGGGCTATGTCTGATTAAGAATATTCTCAACAGGAAGAGGGGAAAGTGTTAAACGTTGGAATTCTGAACAGTCACCTAGAATACGTGAGGTAGGGATCTCATTCTGTGTTGGAATCGGATGCTGCCTGGTGGAACGTGGAGGCTGGGCTGAAAGCAAGTTTACAGCTGGGCTGATGGGGAGACCTTCCGGTGCATCCGTTGGGCCATTCTTTTTTACCTTGGAAAAGAATCGAATTATGAAATAGGCCTTTCTGTGACCACCCAGCTAGCAAAAAGTGATTTCTGCCCTGGTCGGGTAGCTAGTTGGTGGGAGTGTCATCGTGATGTGTCAGGCACGTGGCAGGGACCAACCAATGAGTCTATGGATGATCTGAGGGACCAAACCATGTTCCCCTCCCCCTTCCTTCCCCCCTCCCTCCCCTCTCCCTTTCCTATCTCTTTCTCTCTCAAATCAGTACAATAATTAATTTTTTTAAAAAGCAATTCTGGGCTAGATTTTTCTGCCGTAGACCTACTCTTGATGAAGAAGGAACACTTTTTCTCAGTTATTTCTCCAACAGGAAATTTGGACATTGCCCTATTGTTTGTGGTGGAAAACTTTCTATTTTCCTCATACCTGAACCATCTATGTAAATAAATAACACAAACATAGCATTAAAAATTAACTAGTTGCAGAAAGCCCTTTTCTCCTCCCCGATTCTAACCAAGTAGCTTCTTTGGAGGTACTAGAGAAAAAGTTCCCAAGACTCACTGATTAATATTGATTGAGCCTGTTACGTAGCTGGCAATGTGCTAGTATTTTCCAGTTTGTAACTGAATCCAAGAAACTGGAAGGGAAGAGGAAGAAAAAGAAAAAGATTCTTCTTTCCTAAGTATTAGAAAAATATCCTTTCAGTTCCAAGATTTGGATAAGGTTTTCTCAGCCTCACAACATCTCTCTGCGAGACCTTGAAGCTAATTTAACGGGATGCCTCTGACCCCAAAATGCCAGTATTATTTTTGGTGGTCTTTGGTGTTAATTTCCCCTTGTTTTTCATGTGCCTGTTGAAGAATTAAATGGGGCTATTTCGTGCTCTGTCGCTGAGAGATTCCTTGAGCAGCCCGTGTACTAATTTGGCTCCAGGTTGATGAACTGTAGCAGCCAACTTGTGTGATCTGCAATATGCCAATGCTGCTGACCGATGCCCAGGCCATCAGACCTTTTGGAATCGACTGTGAAATCATTCTGTGCTTTGGACTGAAGCAAACCGACACATCATTTAGACTGTGTTCTACCTTGACCCTGGGGTTTGGAGGATACGCTGGTTGTAACTTTCCACAGCCAATTGAACTCTCAAACACTCCATATCTCTAGGCCAATGGGAAGGATGGTGCAAATAAATTATGGTGAAATAATTTATTTCTGTCTCTCCTTTTTCCTTTGCTTCTTATTAAATTCCCACTGTGTGCTGGGAGACACTCTCCCAGGTACCTGGAATGTAACCATGAGTAGAACAAAGATTTCCGTTGGTGGGAAGTTAATTTACATTCTGCTGCATGGAAGTTGTTAGAATTCTTTATATATTTTTTAAAATTTTATTTTAGTGATTTTTAGATAAGGTGGAAGAGAGAGAATGGGAGATCAGCTTGTTTTTCCACTTATCCATGCATTTGTTGGTTGCTTCTTGCTTGGTTCCTGCGGCCCTGACCACAGATCTAATCTATAGTCTTGGCACATTTTGGTAAGATGCTCCAACCAACTGAGCTACCCCAGCAGGGCCTGGATTCTTTAACCCCTTGCTTCCTGTGATTTAATTTGGAAGGAAGTACTAAACCAGGAGACAAAATGCTTTACAGATCATATTTTGGTAATTTGACCTCTATTCGCCCACCTTGGCTGCTCCGTACTTATGCACACACTTGAAGGCAGTATTTGCTAGGTTCATACCAAAGGTCTGTGTAACCCTGTCCCTGGTCTCAACAGTTGGCATTTTAGAGAATTAGCTTAAACTCTCTCTTTGTTGCCCTCACTAGACAATTCCTCATTTTCCTGGCATCAAAAGTTCTACCTCCTCCATAAATTTATGATTATGGCAGTGACTTTTTTCTTTCTTTTTCACACACAGTACTCTAAAAGCCAGTGTGATTGCTGACCCCAGGAGATCTTTGTAAAAACTTAGCAGACAAGAATGTTAAGCACTTCATTGGAATTCCACTAATTCCGGATATTGGATCAGCTGGGAGGGTTGTCTAGACTAAAGCTTATCTTTGCTTTACATTGATATCTTCAAAGATAACATAAATTTAAAAAATAGAGGGGAAATATTTAAAGCATATAAATAAACAAATGATAAAAAGTACAGTAATTCCCCAAAGCAGGAATGTACAATGGTTTGTACTTAATATTCCCTATTTTATAGCTTATACCAACTTTAATCAGCTAAGCCATTTAGTCAAAATTATTGAGACTTTCATCAACTACACCTGACCCTACAGGGAGGGGAAGTAGGTTGCATGTAATAAACGCAATTTATATTTGGAATAAACAGCCACACACATCATACTCTTTGGAATAAAGTAGTTAGCAGTGGCCAAACTTGATCTGTCTGTCACATTTTACAGAAGAAACAGAAGTCATTTCTGTTTTTCATAGCATAGGTCCCCACAAAGAAAAGGATTCCTGATGAATAATGGTCTGCTGGAGCCACTATATAGCCTACAATAAATTCTTGTACCAGGGCGTGGCTGTTCTCTCAGTGCGGAAGCTGATTCCCCAACGGAGCTTACCTGGTAACTAAATGGGAAGAAAAACCAGTGACCAAAACTGACAAGCGAGCACTTTGAGAGCTGGCACTAGATGAATAGACAAGATGTGGGCCACGGAAAGAAGGAATTAATTCATGGCCTTGCTGACCTCCCCTCTCCCTGCCTGGTCATTCCTAATTACTACCTGGTGTCTCACTTAGCAAAACATCTAACTTGGGGAGGATACTGAGTGGGGAATTCGTAGTTCATTCTCTCCAAGAGCCCTTTGAATGATGGGATCTGTGGTTCACTGCATGCAGCCATAAGGGAAAGAGTTTAGATACCATGTTTCAAGGCAGCAGCTTGACCTGCCAGGTAAAAGTTCTCTTCCTGGTACAACTGGCTGTAGGGACCTGCGGTTTCTCATGCATGCCTCTCTTGAGAAAGATCTATCTCTTAGGTGCAAGACTAATGCGTACTTTCTGCAAGAATGTGTGTCTTCAACAGCACACAGCTGAATCTCATTTTACATGAATTCTTGAAATAAGTGCATGTAAGCTGCATGTTTGCAGATTGCATCCAATGTGAGAACTCATTTAAAAAAACTTTTAGGAATGCACAGATACAGACTCAAAATGTCAAGCCTCCTCATGTTGATCTTTTCGGTACATCCAGATTCCTGTATGCTGGGTTGGCTTAAATTCACTTTAAGACTTGGTCGAGAAGCATATTCAAGCCAGTGATTAATGTCAAAGATCATTATTCATCCCCAGGCCTGCACACTGGGAATTTTTTTCCTCCTCAGTTCCATATGCCCCCCACCCCCACCCCCCTACCCTTGACATCTGCTTCAAAACCAAGAAATGCTTTGGACAGCAAATGCCCAGAAATTGGGTCAAAGTTAGAATCTCCTCAAAGCCAAAGAAAATGGTAGGGCGACTATTTCCCCATCAAGAAAAGAAACAGTTGGAGACCATTGGGCAGAGAGAGTATTGCACCCTTTTGGTTTTCTTTTCTTGCCGCGAGAATCGGCCGGGTAAGGGCGTAGCATGGGACATCTGAGCAGATTTCACCACTGTGGAATTCTTCCTTGTTGTTATTTGAGAAACAAAGGATTCTTTGTCGCTCCTTAGTGGAGGAACACTGGCATACTTTGCCCCAGGCTTCTCGTCGGCAGCAGTATTCAAAATTAAATGTCTAATTTCCCCGCCTAACCCTCTCGTTTGCCCGCAGCCAGGATGTGCCTGGTCGCTTCCCCACGATGGCCACCTTAGGCGGTCGATTCAGTCAACACAAGTTGTAATTAAACGATTTTAGTTTTACACACCTGCTGTCCCATTTGTCGCCGTTTATTATGCACGGCACTTTATAATTATGTCCGCAAGAGATGGGACGGTCTTTTTCCGCCTTCACTCGTGGAGCTGACTTCTTTCGTGCTGGGTCTGGGTGAAGAAAAGCTGGAAAGGGCCAGGAGGGTTGGGCTCTTTGTAGGTTTTGGAAGAAGAAGTATGTACAATCCTTGTACAAAAGTAGTTTTAGGTTTGCCCGGGGAAGGTGCAAATTTTATTCAATTTGTAGATACGGTCGTAAGTTGCCTTTTATATTTTATTAGGTATTTGTTATGTGCAGTCACGATGCTAAATCTAAGGTTCTATCTAATGGTCATGGCAACCTTGTGATGTCACATTTGAAGCTTTGAGATGTTAGTAAGTAACTCAACTATGGTCCGTGGCTTTTTAAGGAAGAGATGGGCTATGGCCTTAGCCTCCTGCACTGTGGATTCCTGGCCTCTAACGCCAGGGCTGAGGGCCCAATGCAGTGTGGCTTCAACAGCTCTATTACAAAGACGCGTTACGATGGGTTCATTGTGAACTTGGGCTCCGCAGTTAGGCAGGCATGGGCTCAATCTTGTTCTTTTCCTTAGTCTTTATGGCCCCAAGGGTTCTCACCTGTGACAGGGGACTAATCGTTACCACAGGGAGAGGCTGGGAGGTTAAGTAAGACCAAGGAAAGTGTTTATCCATCACTTGCATCGAGCAAGTGATGGAGGCCTCAGTGGTGAAGATGATGAAGATGGTGTAGATAAGTACCTCCGGAGACAGTGCACCTGCCCCCACCCCCCAAAACTTGCTCCAGCTAAGTAAGTTGGAGGGCCCTTCTGGGAAAGAGTACCACCAGCTAGCAAAAAATACATCTTTGAGTCTATTCTTAACTGAATAATTTAAATCTTAGTGAATTACTTAGTTTTGACTGGGCGAATTGAAAAAAAAAGGTCCAGTTCTACATAACAGAGACTAAAACTGGTGCCTGTGGGTGCATAGTTAAATGCTCAAGTAAACGTTTGCTTGAAGATTATTGTGTTCCTCTGGTATGGTATGTTTTAGTTTCTTATTATTGTCATTTTAATTGGAAAAGCCAGTAAGCAGACTAATAATTATATTAAAATGAGCCACGTAAGTGGGAGGAAAGATCAGTTTTTAGCCTACACTTGATTCAGAGAATATTTTGATAATTGAGTTTTTGTTTAGATGTGAATTCAGGATCCATGTGTCTTCATTGCCAAACTGTTGGGGAGCAAAGTGTTGATTTGCCTTTAATTCAAGTGTGAGATACACACTTGGTACAGGTTTGGTCCTTCTTGAAAGCTAAGGTTGTGAGGTTTAGGGTCATATACGGAACCGTGTATGACAACGTAACTGCAGGTTTCATTTTCCGTGCCCTGTCCGCGCACTCCCGTACTATGGCCTTTCCCCGACTCGTGTCCTCCTGTGTACTCTCAACGCCCTTTCGCTTTCCTGAGACTGGAGTAGTGCTCACAAGGAGCTCTCTTCTGCTTTAACTTGGTCCCCATTTAAATTAAGTCTCCAAACGTTGGAAAATAAAGTGCCTATTAAGAAAATTTGTGACCAGAAACCCTTGAGGTGTTTTTGTTTTTAATTAAAATCTGTTCCTTTCTCTCCCTTTCCCAAATAACTACAGTTCTGCATTTACTACTTGTTTTCAGAATGAGTTGATTGCCATAGTTGGTTAAGATAAGATCTTTCCACTCTCTCATGGCATATTCAAAGGAAGCCCATGTTAACAGAAAGCAGGTCGGTGTCCGCAACTAGAGAGATGCTTTGAGCTTTGAGCTGGGAAAGAGCATCTTTACCTTTGGAGACAGGGTCAAGGGAAGGAAATGTATGAACTCTTTTCACTCCCTGCAGCCCACACCCTTCAGAGAAACACACGAAAAAGTACAGATATGCCCACATTTCTTTCAAGTTTGTGGTGCTCAAGTTTGCTCTGAGTGTATACACAGGACAGGGTTTTGCTGTATTAAAGACTTAGCTGGGGAAACCTTAAGGAGTTCTTACACACAAAACACACATGCATTCATGCATGCACACACAGGTACACAGGTAAGTGTCTCCATCACACCCTATGACAGTCCTGATGCGGTCATTGCTTGGTACCTTTTAAGAACTTGCTCCCTTTACCCTTCCAATAAAAGTTTGGACTTCCTTCATTCTGCAGCTTTGATAATTATATGTATATACTGGAGTCACGGGAAACTGAGGCCCAGGGAGTGGAAGTGACTGAGCTGGACTGGGAAGGGCTGGGCCGTGCCTGCGCTAAGGCTTCCTCGGGTCCTGTTTCAGGGTGTGTTACCGTGTCTGTTCTGGGCAGGAGCATTCAAGGAATTATTGGCTGTTTTTTAGAGGCTCTTGGCATCTCTTGAGGCAATTTAATTCACTGGCACTGTATTGCTGGTTGAATCGTTTTGCAACTTCATCAAAAGTAATGGATTTAACTGATTCCTCTGCTTTCATCTTGGGGGTGTTGCCGCCTTTGGTGAATAGGAATAATGAGGTGATGAAGAATAGTCTTAAAACAGTTATGCATGGGCTTTGCTGCTTTTCATATTTGCTCTGGCTTCCTGGCCCTTTTTAAAAAGTCGCTTCTCCCCGGTTTGCATGTAAGTCTGTGATGGTGTGCACAGTGCTTTGGCGGGACCACGTCTGTGGAACTGTCAGGTGGTTCAAGTTAAAAAGGAAAGGATGACGGTTGTTACAGCCCAGGGAAAAGTGAAACCGTGTGTACTTCAGACCTGCCGCTTGATTTACCAGGACGGAAATTGGCCTTGGTCGCAAGATTGAATTTGGCTGAGCCCTTCCTTGCCCGGCTCCCTGTGGGGCAGCTGTTGGGGGCCACCCTCCTGCGCATTTCCACCCCTTTATCCCTTCCTGTCCCTCCTGGTGAGCGTCTGCCCTTGGTGGGGGACCCACCTCAGAATGCCCGTTGCCTCCCACTTGAGAACCTCAAGGTATGCAGCAAAGGTAGCTCGTTTTCCTGTTTTAAAATGCATCCTCGAAACCATTTGCATTTGCAGATAGCATGGTAGCCGGGTCTACCGACCGTAGTAAGGAAATACTATTTTTACTGTCCATTTTGCTATTTAAAAAGAAATCCATACTTGTCTCTTTGGGACCTTTCTCTGTAGTGTCATTATTTACCAATAACCACACGCAGCTGCAGGAGGTTCAGATTCTCTGTCAACAGCGGCGGATCCTCGAAAATCATTTTGGTGTAGCTTTTAAGTTGGCTGCTTTGCTCCTGTTCAGATTCTGCCTTCTTTGATCTCCGTACTCTATGGAGGGAACCGGCTGGGCTGGGGTACACTCGGGGTGCTGCGGTGGCGTGTTTGTTTAAAACAGTTCTCAGAGGCATTGAGTTTGCAGAGTAGTGACGGAGGTTTGAGGTCGAGCTGCTCCTGAGCCCGGGTGGGGTGGAAAGGAAGGCTGCAGGCTCAGGCCTGAGTTCGACCCTCAGTTCGGGTCGTTGTTTGCATCCTTTAGCGAGGATGGCGGTAACCTGCCCGCAGCGAGGGCGGTGGGGCTGGGGACGCTGCAGCGGTGCCTCCTCCCAGGCTCACACACAGCCCAGGTTCATCCACCTGTCTGCTTTCCCACCTCAGCCCAGCGTGTTTGGTCCCAGGCTGATCCTTCTCATCCTGTGAAGATAAATGACAAGGCGGTGGCAGCCTGAGAGGAAGTCTCCTCCTGGGGTCCTGCCTTAGGAGCAAGGAGACCTTTCCTGACCCCGGTAGCTACCTCCTCTTAGCTTCTCGTGCCGGTGAGCAGAAGAGCAGAGCCAGGGCCGGCTGACCCCCCGGCTGACCCCTGGAATCAGACCCGGGGCTGGGGTCGCCTCCCCTGAAGCAAACGGCCCTGGTGACCAGAGCAGGTGCAGTGGAGATTCTTCTAGAAAGAAGACCAAAGCCAGACACGGATATTCGAATGATAGCCAAAATGTTTACCGTGACCTTGGCACTCTCGATTGTAAACTAGGGGGTGATAATAGTATTTAATGGGATTATTGTGAGAATCAGGTAAATCAGGGCCACGCACATACTATTCAGTAAGTGGCCGCTTTTATGGATTACGATAGCGCAGGCATTATAAGACTTCGGTCCTCTGTAATAAGTGTTAAATTTAAAAACATGGCAATTACAAAACAGTCACGGGGATGTGAAGTACAGCATCGGGATATCGAGGCATAAGCATTTGTCGCTTTCAGGGTGGCCCTGGTGCCAGCAGCGTGACCCTCCACACAGCTCTGAGCACCTGAGAGAACTCGGGGCACCGATGAGGCTGCAAGCTGTGTTGGGGTTCACAGCACTGGGAAACACCGTTTGCAGAACCATGGCAGCAAAATGACTGTTTCTTCCATTATCTGGGGACCCAGTTATGCTCACTGGACGGTCTTATGAGGGAAGATGAAAGCAACAGCACCATCTATTTGAATAGCGTGACTAAGGACCAGCTGAGGGGTCATCTGGGTTGGAGCTCAGAGGAAGGTAGGGGTCTACACATTTCTGAACGGCTTGAGAAACAAAAAAGAATTCTCCTTTGCGGCACAGTGGAGAAAGTAGGTGAAAAGGAGAGGCAAGTTAAAATCTATGCACCCTTGTCAGGATTAAAAGCTATTACGTACTTGGTTTTCTAACAGTATTATTCAGTCATTTACTAAATATGGCTTGTACTACACCAGTTGATGAACAACCTTTATATTATCATAAAATGTATGAACCTCTTTGGTGCACACAAATCCGTCTTCTCTTTCCCCCTGGCTTACCTCATTTAAGCCAGTGCAGAACTGAAAGGGGAAAGGATACTGAGGCTTGATTACGAAAGGTCTCGTCACCCATCTATTTTGAGAGTTCGTTTTGTTTTCTTGCTAAATTACGACCTCCTTTCAGGAGCTCTGTTGTCCCCGTTCCCTGTCCGTCTTTAGCCAGGTTCCTGGAATGAGCTTCTTCCTCTGAAAAGATTTGCTGAGCAGCTGTGAAACAAGATACTTTAAAGGTACTACGACACAAATTTTGTACACAAACATTTTACTATTTCATACTTTCTTACCTCTACAGCAAATACATGTGCTACTTCATGAAGACAGAATGTGGCGATGTGTATTTATTTTTAGTTAAAAAAAAAAAGAGAGATTTTTTTAAAAAGTCTGGCTTGAGACTTAACTGTCCTAGGATGATGAACAAGTCCTATGTCAGAAGCCATTAGGAGCCACGCTTTTATGTGTTCCACTATTAATAATTTCCAATATTGAGTTAATTTCCTCTTATTTTAAATAAGGTTCAAACCATTTAGACCAAGGGTCAGCAAACTATTTTTCTTTCATAAGCGGCATAGTAAATGTGTTTGTTTTTGCGAGCCATATGGTCTTTGTCATAAATATTCAATTCTGCCATTGTAGCGTGAAAATAGCCATAAATAATACTTAAATGGATATGCATGGCTGTGTTCCAGTACAACTATTTCCGAATACTGGAGTTTGAATTTCATCTATTCTTCTTTTGATTTTTCCTTCCAGCCATTTAAAAACATGAAGCTCGTTTTTCACGGGTGGGCGGTACCCACTATAGGCAACAACCAGACTTGGCCATGGGTTATAGTTTGCAGACCTTGGCTGTAGCAGGTCATCTGCTAAGTGCTGGAGGCAGAGAGTCAGAGGAAGTGGTCTTTGTAAAGAGTATAATTTTAAAAAGTCAGGAGTAGGCAGCAGGATGGTTGGCCTGTAGCCATTTGCGCATACCTGTATTACAGCCTCGATTCTGTGGGTTCTTGTGATTTGTCTTTTCCGACAGGCAGCGGGAACCCCCATGGGGGCAGAGCCCTGCCTCATTCTTCCCTGTCTTCCAAGGGTCTAGTGCCTATGAATGAACGAACCAGAGAATAAAAGAATCACATTTATAGGCCATCATAGGTACTTACGGAGGCTGAATCCAAAGGACACAATTTCTTTGGAGAAAAACACACACCTGGGAGGCCCTGCAGACTGCTGTCAGTTTGCCTAGCTAGAGATACAGACCATTTGGAAAGAGTGACTAGTGAAGGAGGGCTGTTGAAGTAAGTAAGGAAAGATGTAAATTGTTTTAGAAAGTTTTCCATTCCTGCTGACGGGTAGCCGGGGAATTTCTGCTCTCCCTTAAAGTGATCTGTCATTAAGGAGGCCCTGAAAGGATACCTCTTCTGCTTTCTACTTTTCCAGAGGGACTGGCTGATTAACTCTTAGGCAAGGTTTCCTTGGAGAAATGATCTCAAACAGGATTACAGTTTTAAACTAGGAACATCTTTTTATGTTTATCCATACCATTCATTCTGATGTTGATTTCATTTACCCTTATTTTAATTAAAGCCCAAAATTCCATGAGGTGCCCTCACAATACAATTCCGACCCCTGTTTTTTTATTTTTCTTCATGAGTATCGTGTTGAGAGCCAGTAAAGTTCTTCCTATTAAACATACGGTAAGGGGCCATCTAGTTAGTGGGCTCATTCTAGTTGAAGCTCTGGACTGGTTTTCCATGAAAACAATCAAGGTGGATTTGGACATTAATTTGAGCATAGCTCAAAATAGGCTATCTTTTTATTGTTGCAATACTGACCTACTGATCTTTAACCTTTTTATAAGCCTGCCTTTTCAACCTGTTTCTTGCCCTGGTAGGCTCACCCTGATTCTAACAGGTTAAGCGGCTGTGAGCCCCAAAGAGATGATGTGGGCTTGACCATGGTACTGGCACAAAACAGTTTTTCTTCCTCTTATGGCCACTTCCATTAGCTGCTATGTTGTGATATTGACAGAGTAAAGGTTCATTGTGGCAGGAGCTTAAATAAACAGGAATTGGACTTATCCCCTAGTTCCAGGAAAAAATGGGAACAGCAGGCATTATCTGACATAATGAAAGTGTATTGAAGCCTGAACAAAGTACCCAGTGCAAATCCCTATTTGACCCTAGGACCAGAGGCTTAGAATCATTCCTGTGAATTGCTGGAGGGTTGGGAGGCCTGTAGCCCATCTGAGAACACGTTGTAAGTTCTGCAAGCCCACTGCAAATTTCATGGAGGGTAATTTTAGAAGCACACGCAGATGCCCTCTAGTTAGCCCTCTGAGCCCCGGTTGCCTTGTCTGCAAATGGACATAATATTTCATTCCCCATTTGGGGTTGATGCTGGGCTTAAAAGAAATGGTTTAAATACAGTACTTAGCACAGTTTCTCAGCTCAGAAGATCCTCCAGAACAAGCGACTGAGAGCTTTTCTTTACCCTTTCCTTTTTCTAAACACCCTCCCCAAGTCTCAATTAGTGAATGGTCTTTCTCTTCCCAGGTTAAAATCTTTACCCTATAATGTACTTCCTGTTTATATTGTTGGAGACTTTCTATCATATGACTACTTATGTATAAAATAGTTCAGTCCTAATCTCAATCCATTTAGTTGGTCATTTTTTTCCACAGGTGACTCATAAGCAAACCTTATGAGAGAATAACTTCCAAAAGTTGAGATTTTTAAACGTGATAGTTGTGTCATTTCATATATATGTATATATACTTTTTTAAAAATTAGATTGACCTGCAAGTTTATAAATATGTCAGCTCTCTCTCCAGTCCACTCTGATTTTCCTGATGCTCTCAAATATTTCTAAGGCTGCAAGTGTGTAGGCTTAAGACGAATCTATTGACTTCAAATGGACATTGGTTATTTCAACCTAAATGCTTTCCAGCCAATTTCAACTGCCTTTTTATCCAGCCGATTTTTTTTGAAGATGATCTTACAAACAGATGGCTGATATATTTAAGAAATAAGGATTAGAAAATTGATTTAGAATTTGCAGAATCATCTGGTTCTGTGGGTGAGAATAAGGGTTTGGGATTTTTGTTTTGCAAGGATACATTAACCTATGTCTTAAACTCGTTCAACAAGGAACATTAGCATCATTAGACAGCATTTAAAATTCAGACCAGTCCGCCCTTCGAGTTCCAAGTTGGAATAGAGTTGTCTTCCACTGGGGAATAATTTGTCTCTATTAATTGAGAACAAATGTGCATGGGTGTTTTAATTACACAGTAAATTAGGAGATTTTAAGATGCAGAATATGTGAAAGCCAAGAACTCAAAACCAACAATGGAAAACATTAGTAGATAAACAAGAAAATAACCTCAGCATACAAGTGCAAGCAGGTTCCAAGATAAAGAAAGGGGGAAAAAATCAAGATGGAGACAAATTACGGTGCTTTTACTAAAGCCGCTTTCAAGCGGAACAATTCTGATTTATAGTTACAAGCCATTGTTGGGGGCACATGGCAGGTGGAAAAAACCACATTCTGAGGGTTACTCCACGATGTCTGGCTTCAGTGAGAGGCTGGTTGTGCGCCCAGTGAAGAATAACTATTGACGGTTCCTTATGTGCATTTAGACTGTACAGAGACCTCCCATAGCAAACATGGAACCCTGAGAGTATATGCAAAACTATATGATTATGAGCTCATGTGGGCAAAGAGTCTAGAACTTTGCTTAGATGCTTTCTCTGGTGCCCACAATCCTAAAATATAGGCATTTAAACCGGCTGCTTGAGCAACATGGGCACTAGTTGATTTTGCTCTGTCGTGTAAGGTAAACCAGAGTTGCCTTCTTGCGAACTGTTATTTCTTCTCCTCCTCCCCTTCCCCTCCCCTCCCCTCTCCCTTCCCCTCCCACTTCCTCTCCCTTCCTGCACTTCCTCCTCTCCCCTCCTCCTCCTCTTTCTCCAGGGAGTGTGACAATGACTTCTTTTTTCACCACACCAGCTGTGAAAATGTTTTAACCAAATTTCAGGCTTTCTACCAAAACTATTTGTTAGTAGAGCATCTTTCTCTGTCTCCTCTTACCATATATACATATTTAGGTATCTTATTATTTTATTTTTAAGTGTCCTGCACATGTTGGTTAGCGCTTACTGTAAGCTACCTTAAGTCCTTTTTGGAAGCCTATGGGATGTGAATAAAACATACTTCTCCAGATCTCAGAGCACGGGGTGGACCAATTCCTGAGTGAGGGAGGTAGAGGATAGAGGTAACCTCTCCACCATCAATCACCGGGGATGGAAAAGTAGCCTCCACGGGTTTGTGTTTTAACGGCTGGTGTCTGGGAAAGGGTTCTTTTCAAATGAGAGGCCCATGAAAGGAGGACTGGGGACTTTGGCTGACCTCCAAAGTGAAGCTAAGATAAGTTCTGCCTTCCCAGCACTACTTGAGGCTAATTACTCAGATATAATTACTTGCACTCTGTTTTTATGCTTCCAGTAGGGGTGGTGTCCTTGCTTTTGTTAGTTCCTCTTCCATGCCCAAGTAGACTTCGATCTCCGAAAGAACTCATGGATGTAGTTTGCTACACGAGTTAACTGGCTCGCAGTTGCATTAGCTTTTGTATAAAAGTGCCAGTCAACAATGTGTTAAGAATAGGGGCTATCACACCCCTCCTGTTTATCCGTTGTTCTTTGAACAGCCTTCTCACACTGGAGGTAAGAGTGAGCAGGACACTCATCTTCCACTGTGTCAAGTTACCAGCTTTGACTCCCCTGACCTAGGAGGCCAACAAGTGCGTCTGCTTTGGGGAGGATCATCAGCTGAGCCCTCTGGGGATGTTTGTGGTGAAAGTGTTATCAACTTCCCCAAGGTTTCCCGACTCACAGATGATTTGTGGTTTCCCCAAAACAATTGGCTGTGCCAGCATGTGAGATAAACATTCCTTTTTGAAACAGAGGTGATCGAGGTTAATTCATGGTAAAGGATTCCTGAGAATGATAAGATGTGGTTGTATATTTTTCATTTAACTATCATCTCGGAAGAAATGGGAAGAAGAGAAAAGTGACTGGGGTCAATGTATAATTTACGTGTCTGGACCCTGAACCAACTACTAGACCTTTCAGCCCCTGAAGTGCGCAGCATGCGACCCCTCTGTCCCAGGGATGTGAGGGTCCTGTTCACGGGCAAGAGTGCTTACTTCCTAGGTTACGTGGATTAAGCACATCTGTGTATAATCATGCCTGCCCTTTCCTCTCCCTCAAATCCTAAGTGGAATTAATACCTCATTGTGGTCCCTTTTAACAAGACAGAACAGATCTCGGCTTAAAGCTTTGGCGGTTCCTTAAGAACAGCTCTTGGCTCAGGTAGCCCATATAATTCTCAAAAATATGTCCCATTAATGTCATGGAACCGGCCTCAAAGTCATCCATGGTTTCTTCTGTGAAATGCTGATGAAGCCCGTGTGGAGGAAGGAGGAGTCACAAGTTCTTTTTTTTTCCTGCCCCAATATAAGTTTCACTTTCCCCAAAGAAGCTGGTGGAAAATCCCTCCGGACGGTGCCAGGTGGTGGCAGGGCCGGTGATGGCGTCCGCAGGGGAACATGAATAAATTAATGATTAAGAAACCGTCCGCAGTCCACCCACAGCGTACGGAAATAATTTGTTGACGAAACTTTTCGCCTGCTTTCCCTCGTCTCAAGCTACGTGCTGGCTCTTGCGGCTGGTTCAGCTGCCCGGTGTTGTGTCGGCAGGCCCTTACCTGTCTGTACCTTCCTTCTGCGTGACCAGCTTCAGGAACAGGCCCCGGAGGGTGCCAGGGTTCGGCTCCACCCAGCATGTATGTAGGGCTTCCCTGTGCACAGAGTGCTATGTGTTGCCTCGTTAGTTGTCACTCAGAGCAGCGATAGAAAGGAAGAAACCATTACTAGGGTAGTAATGGCAAAGGGGAAACTGAGGAAGTCAAGTCGGGTGCATCTCACAAGTCCAGATTCAAGCAGCCAGCCTCTAAACCCATATTATACTGATTTATACTAGATCCCAATTTTCCTCAAACATAATAGATGTCTTACACGTTGGCATTGGTCAACTAGTCTGTAATTCTGGGATATCATGGGAAAGTCCAACATGAAGAGGAGGATGAGAACCCCAGATACATTCAACTTGGCCCCCTGTGTCCCACTGGCCTTCAGGGGGACTCCTGGAGTCCAGCTTGGGAAAATCTCCAGCATCTCTAAGTGCTAAAATAGAGACTCAAGAGGTGTCAGGGGTGCGGGGGTCCTGGTGATTTGATTGATGACAGGTATCACAGGGATTGGAACCTCTGGCCTCCATTCTTGACTTTGCAACCTGCTCGCCGTATTATCTTAGTAACTTAGACTTGCCAAGCCTTAGTTTCCTCATCAATGAAATGGGGACAGTAAACGGGATAATCTGTTCTATAGTACTGCGGGTAGGCCTGGTCCATGGAAGTGTGCTGTCAGTTATGATAACAGTCTTTTTGTTGTTATTAAAAAAACTGATAATAATTTCACTTTGAACTTGGGAGAGTAAATAAGTTTAAAAATAGAAATAGCATCAGTAATAAAAAAAAAATAGCCTATTTTTTAAAGATGTGTATTTTTCCTGAGTAGGCGTTCCAACCATGATTGGAGTTTTTCCAATTTAAAAGTCATGGAATGGTTCTGTCTGAAAGCCTTTTGTGTGGGTCATTTCTAAGTAGAGTCTTATGTGCACAGTTTTAGCTGTAGCAGGGCAAAGCTGTTATCTGATGAATTTTCACTTCTCCACATTCATCAAGTTGGTAAGAAATACCAAATCAATAGCTCTAAAGAGCAGCAAGAGAAAAGTTAGAAGTGACTGAGTGCTGGGACAATGTACTGCCTTAGGCACATTATACTCCCCACACTATTTCTATTTCCTCTGTTGCAGTTGAAGGTAGAATTGGAAGAAGATCAGCCAGTAAAACCACACACACCCTAGATCTCTCTTATAACAATTATAGCTCCCTCATACCCTTTATACTGAAATGAAGAGATTCTGAGAAAGGCAATTGGAACTGAGCAACACAGATAATGGGACAATTGTGAAGGGAACAGACCGTGGGGGGTGAAGTCATAGAGCAAGGGGGGGTTCACTGGGGGTACCTGCTGGGGCCTTGGAATAGGTTACCCTGTATCCAGATCAACGAGCTCCCTGCTGGATGATGGGAGGTTACTTCACATGGCAAATTGGAAACAAAATACAGTATTAGATAGGTTAATAAGTATCAAGGATAAAACTAAAAGTCACTCAAACATCCACCTCTCATACATTCCTGTTGGTCCTGATTTGTGTGCTCATATGTGGGTATGTGCACCATATACCCACACACTTTTTTTTTTTTTTTAATAAGATTATCACTACATTTTAACATGCGTCTTTCACTCAGTGGTGTACTACATAAAATTTTCCCTTCTTGCAAATAGACTTCTATAAGCATGTTTTTGTATGTGGTTATGTAGTATTCCTTGGCATGATGGACTGTAATTTGTCACAGTACTCATTGTTGGTTTTTTGGTTGTTTGCAGTATGCAGTTATAATCGGTACTGTGATTGTATAAGAATAGCCTCCTTGGGTATTTTAGTAGGATAAAAATAGTACAAATTGCCTTCCCCAAAGATCTCCCAATTCACTTTCTTATCAGTAATTTATAAGGGTCTGCCAATCCCCACCATACAGTGATTATCTAAAAACAATTTTTTTGCTAACTTACTAGACTGATAAAAGTACCTTGCTTTAATTTGTGTATTTGCGATTACTAGTGAGGTTGCAAATGTTTTCACATATTAATTGGCCATATGCCTTTTTTTCTCTTGCGGAATGCCTGCTGTTTTTTTGCCTCATTTTTTATGATGGTGGCTTCATTTTTTTTTTTTTTTTAATGTTATGAGAACTCCTTACATAATCAGTCTATTATCTGTCTCATTGCTGCTTGTAAATCCTGGCAGAATTTTCTGATGACAAGGAGATGATCTCTTAGGAAAGCAAATATCCTGTTGTCCTCTGTGAGCGAGGAAGAAGGAAAGCCCAACTCTCACAGGTACCCGGTTCCTCACAGATCGGAAGCAGTGCCTTGGGGACTCTCAGGGACTGGTTACCATAAAGATGGCGTGCTTCTCATAAATATTTCAATGTTGTCATTATATGTACCCACCTGATGCCCTTCGGAGAAGATGTGTCATCAGTGTTGCTTTGTTATTAGAACATCTCAGAGCAACAAGGGATTTTCTACCTTACCTTTCTGTAAAGATGGTGTGAGAGTGTAGTGTTGGGGCATTCACAGTTTAAATCTGCTTCTGGCCAGAATGGCATGTTTCCATTAAAGATTTAAACAAAGCAATTAAAAAAAAAATGACTGCATAAATGCTTTCTTAGAAAATACTCTGAAAAGAAGAAAGTTAGGCTTTCTGGTTAAACTGTGGAAGGTTTCTACATGAATACTTTCACAAATACACAAGAGAGAAGCTGGAAAATTGATATGAACTATGTTGTTTTAGCATGCATGTGTGGGAACAGATCTTTGTGCTCACAGCAGAGTTTCTAGCCCAGTGAACGCATGTTTCGATGGTCTGTGGGTCCTGGAGAAGCTCGCATTTTCCTAGGGTCACTTGACTGCCGCACCTCAGCAGCTTTTTATCAAATGTTAACTTGATTCCATCAGCAGGACTTGTAAATTGATTTTTTAAATGTATTTTATTTATTATTTTTAGAGAGAGGGGAAGAAAGAGAGGCAGAAAGGGACAGAGACGTCAATGTAAAGTTGCCTTTCATCTGTCTCCAGCTACAGACCTGGCTCGAGACTTGGCTTGCAACCTGGTTATGTGCCCTGGCTGGGAATTGAACCAGTGACCTTTGAGTTTGCAGGCCAGCACCTTATCCACTATGCCACCAGCCAGGGCCTGGATTGTAGAAGTTTTCTTATTCACTCCTACCAGTCCCTGTGCCAGGCTCTGGGGATACAGACATGAGCCAGGGCTGCCCCAGGACATTATCACATCACAGGGAAGAGATGCAGAAAAGTTGTAGCCACTCACTGAAGGCAGCAAGTACATACAGGCAGTGGAGTTATGGTGTGTGCATAGAGGTACAGAGAGGATGCAGAGAAAGGTGTGATTCACCAGGAGTAAAGACATCATAGAAAAAGTGAATCTTGGGCTGAGTTTAAAGGGGTGAGGAATTAAGGCTTAAGAGATCAGTGTGTTCTCTGTTAAAATGATTAAGTGTGGACATATTAACGAAGCTAAGGAGGCAGCATGAGGTGGCAGAATGATCATCGGCTTTGCAAACAGTTTGCCCTGTGTTTGTGTCCTGGCCCCGTGAAGAGTTGGAGCCTCCGGTTGTCCCGTCTGGAAATAGGGTGATCGTATGTATCGAACATGTGGGATTCAGATTGTAGGATGATCACAGTACCTGGCAGTCAGTGCAAGAACTCATGGGTAGGGACAGTGATGGCATTAACAACGTGAAGTGACTCCATGGGAGAGGGGGAAGGATCGATCCATCATTATGTCGTTTCTCATGTATGTTGTAAGTTGGATGGCGTGAGGCTTGAAGTTGTGATTTCTACCCTGTGTTTTTATTGTGAAATGAGTGGTCCTTGAAGAACAGGGGCCGTGAGTCTTGTGTTTGAAGCTTTCGGAAGGAGCCATTCGGGAGCATCGGCGGGTTCATTTGAGCTTGTGCCGTGTATGACAGAGCCCTTCTGTGCCAGCCCTCTTCGGAGGCTTGCATGGGGTTGTGGCTGCTCGAGGGTAGTTTCCGGTTACTGCATCGTGTGCGGGGAGGCCCTTGCTGGTTCTGCAGCTGCCCCAGCTCTATTCAACCCTCTTCTGGTCCCATTGCCCCGCCCTAGATCCAGCGTTACTGGAGTTTGCCCAGACCACCAGCCTTTTACAGGATGAGCCCAGCCCAGTGGCTTTTCTCCGCTCCATGTGTCAGGTACCCAAGTCCCAGCTTTCAGGTTTGGCAAGTTAGAAAGTCTGGTTTTCCCTCCTCTTAAACTGCCCACTGGCTTGGCTGTACCTACGTAATGGCGGTCCCAGCTTCCTGCCACGGCATTTGATAGACTGTTTGCTTAGCAGGTGCCCACGTCCGTGCCTGCGTCCCTGCACCGCATCGTCTCTGCCCTGTTGTCTCCCACTTGCCCCAGTTGTAGAGGCAGCTGGGGGTTCTCGTGCAAGTGATTTTCTTTATGGAAACCAGTAAAGGCATGGGAGGCCAGATGGGCAGGGCAAGGACTGGGCAACTGGGCCAAGGTGTGGGTTCGGTTGTGGCTAAACTCCGTCTGGGGAGCTCGGCAGCAGGAGTGACCCCACCGTGAAGCTGAAAGACCAACATTTAGACCCCTCATATTAATCACTGCCACCTGGGTAGACAAGGTCACCACCCAGGTGCACCCCCTCTAAAGGTGACACTGCAGCTCCAGCTGACAGGGGTGTTCTCTGGAGACATTAGAAGCCAGTACTCACTGCGTGAGGGTGATTGCACTGGGCCAGGAAAGGGGACCTGGCCGGGTTACCAGAAGCGTCTGCTATACCCACCAATCAAACTTGGACTGATCGCTCAAGACCCCAGACAGATTCTGTCTGTGGGAAGTTTTCCCCAGGCCGTTGGATTCATTAGATTCAGAATGAAATCTCCGTTTCTGAATTCAACATGTTATCTGTCATCTCTACTTTTTCTTTATGCCTCATCATCGGCCTCCTGGAGATCCACTGTGGATTCGGCCAATGTCTGACTCCCTGCTAGTCTAAGGAGATTCTTTATGAAGGTCCAGCTTGATTTGATTCACCTTTAAAGAGCTACTCCCCAAACCCCAGGGCTGTCCCTCTGTAGCTGCCTCCTGAAGGTCATTGCCTTGCAGCGAGCTGGAGAAGCCTTCCAGGCCACCAGTGCTGTGACCTCAGGGGATCTTCCCTCCGGCCTCCCTGTTTGGGGGGTTTTTGGGGGTTGCTGCTCTTTTCTCCCCAGAATTCCGTGGCCATTGAGATTTTACAGCCCTGCCTACGCTTTCTTTCTGGACCAGCCTTTGCTTCCACTTGCCCTCTGAATGTCACCCTACTTTATCACCAGTCAGTCCAGGTTGCCTGCTGTCACCTGCTGCCCCCATGGGCTGGCCCCCAAGGGAGATGAGTAGAAACAAGCATCCCTTCTTGGATGACACTTTGGCCGCCACTCAGAACTGGCAGTGGGTAAATCCTGGCTCGTGTCAATGAATGTCGTGGCTTACTGGTGCAACTGTGAACATTGTCCCGAGGACATTTGAGACATCTTTGGCAGACGCAGGAATCCTCTCTGGTGATTGTAAAAGCCACCACATCGTAGTCTGGTCTAGAACTGGATCCCGAAAGTTGGAGTCACAGTCCAGTAGCTTCGCAGCAACATTCATTTGTGCGTGCACTTACTCAACAGTTGTTTTTCCTTTGGTTTCTCTTCTTGCGGGCTCAGTAAAGGGAAATGAATGAGATGCGATAATCCAGGGAAGAAGATGGGATTGAGACAGACAGTACACACCTGGCAGTAATCGAGGGCATAACGGGCTATACACCGAGAAAGGAAATAGATAGTAGCCTTGGTTAGGAATGCAGTCTCTGAAGTTAGAGGGCCATGAGGTCAAATCCCAGGTTTGTGATGTATTAGCTGTGGGCCTTTGGGCAAGTAATTTAATTTTCTTGGCTTCACTTTTCTCATCTGTCAAATGGAAATCACAATAGTACCCACCTCATAGGGTGGTTTGTGAGGATGGAATAGGATTATCCCTGTCAAATAGTTAGCTTGGCACAACCGATAAATGTTAGCTATTATTATGAATGTTGTTATTGATAGCCCAGTTCTTACGGAGGGGTCCATAGGATACATGGAGTTTGAGTGAGGCTGTGAATTTTGACAGGCCAGGGAGGCTTCCCACCGGGAGAAACAGCCTGAAGAAAACAGTGACGGGATAATTTATTTGGGAATTAGTAAGTGGTGTGGACTGGGGATGCATTGATGAATGTTTGCCTGATGGGTTTCTTATGGGAGCTGAGGTTGTAAATATTTCCTGAATATTATATAAATATAAATAACACATACATAACAAATATGTATTTATGTATAAATAATATATAATTATTTCTTGAATTTCTTTGATCTGTAGACCTTGAATTACCTTGTTATGTTAAAGAATGCAAGTGGGCCCGGGTCCAAATTTGTCTTACTGCAACATAAAAATAATTATGACCATACCTTCTTTACTAGGTAGGGGCTGTTCAGAGATTGGCACGCTTCTTAATCTGTGCCATCCAGTGAGCCAGGCATAGGGTCACATATGGCTATTGAGCACTCCAAATGTGGTTGGTTGGACCAAGAAACAGAATATTTCATTTCATTTAAATTAATTTAAGTAATCCCATGTGACTAAGGGCTATGAGACTGCACAACATCGTGTCTAGAAATTATTTAGGGTATCTACAGGGGGAATGTGTAACGCTGAGTTTGGATTGGTGTAGGGCAAGGGGGATATTTCTTATTGAGGTTTCTGGTATTGTAATTCCAGATGAGAAGGACCACAAAATTAGCTGTTTATTTTGACTGGTATTGTTTCAGAGAAATTTCAGGCCAGCTAGGGCTACGGTAAGTGGTGCGCCAGTTGGGTGCCTTGAGCAATACCAGGCTGATTACTGAGCCACAGGAAGCAATTGTCATAATCAGGCTCTGTTAATAAAGTATAGGCCTCAAGCCAGTCTGTACACAGACTCTCAACGTCTGTCCCTCGTCTTGCTCTCTCTGCCTCTGTCTCCCCCACCCCCCACCCCCAAAGCTTACTCTGGCGCATAGTACATAAGAGCTATTTTTCTTCCTGGCCTCAGATTTAAAACAAATGAGGAAAATGCTGTGGTCCCATTGAGCACCGGGGAAACCTTCCAGCCCTTTTCATGGGCAAGCAGCTAACGAGGAAATCCTTGACAAGAGCGTGCTTTGTGCCTTGGCTCCTGGCTTCCAGCCAGGGTTTCTGCTCCCTGGGATGACTCTATTCAGGCCAGCGGAGTTCAACAGCAGGGAGTGGGGCAGAGTGAAAAAACACAGGCTTCATAAATCAGGACAATTCAGCAAGATCCATTTGAATTGAACCAGGGCCAGGGACCTCAGCATCATGAAGTGTCTGCATGGATGCTGACATGTTAATGATTTGATTAGTTTAGGAAGAATATTTGTATGGGTGTGTCACCGATTGTATTCAGGATGGAACGCAGTTACCACTTTATGGTGAACTTCCATTACCTGCCGTGGCTGTGCACCAGTGGTCTGTGCACCGGTTCAGCCCAGGATCGTAAGGGTAATCTCCCACAATCCTCTTAAAGAAAGCTGTTAATCATATCAAATACACATGGTGCTGTGAGAAAAAGCACCAAACAAGCATACATTAAAAAAAAGGTTTTATTTTATTTCATTTTATTTTTCTGTGTATGGATCTCCTCTATGGCGGGTGCTGGGTTGGGTATCGAACACTTTGGGTCACCCAGAAGAGACTGCCCAAGTCCAAGTAGCCTAAACAATAAGGAAAATTTATTATCTCACATGAAAAGAATTGAGAAGGTAGTCCTAAAATGGTACTACTTCTTTTTGTGTTTTATTTATAAATCAAGAGCCCCTGAATGCCAGGTTTCCAGGTAGACAATTGACATCTTGGCGATTTTCTTGGTTTTCTCTAGATTTGGCTGTTTTTCCCTGACATTTAATTGGAGAAGTAAAAATGATACTGTCCTCGTCCTTCTTGACCAGTGAGGGTTTAGCTCATAAGGCGCCAAGTGAATTCATGCAGTAGCTGGTGAGCATGGAACTGGGGATTCCAGAGCTGCGCCCCATTGGAGGCCTTGCCTGCCTTGTCTAAGAACGGCCCCTGACCCCATCCCTGGCCCCAGAGCCAGGCGAGTGGACACCTGCAGGTTTTACGTTTGTGAGAACGTGGGTGGAGATGCAGCCCTCTCCCCACACTGCCCCGCCATCCACTTGTTTTCTTAGCACAGGTCTCGTGGAATTATGTTGCCCAGGGCTCCAAGTACCGGGGTTTCGTGTAGCGATAGGCTGAATTGAAGAAGGAACAATGCACTCTTTCCTTAGGTATTCTGTTGACTGACACACAATTTTCTAAAAGCAATTTCACTCATTCCCCTCTGCCTCGTATTTTTACGTAAACCAGAAATAGGGAGCTGAGAATGTGGCGTTGCACATGAAATATTATACCCACGCTCAAAGGGGTTGGTGTTCATGAAATATTATACCCGTGTTCAAAATTTACAGCTCATTCTTTGACAACCCAGGTTCTCTCTGTACCTGTGATTTTCTGTTAAGAGACTATTAACTGAAGTCCAAACATTTTAAAGTATAAAATAAAGCTGCGAGTTACAGAAATACATATTTGCATTGAGATATTCAAGAAAATGAACTTTGCACGCAGTGGGATTGTAAGAGTGATGTAGGGGACTTAACAGGGTTTTGTGCGGAAGAAAATGACTTGGGTTCAAAGGGTAGAAGAACAGAGGAGTAGAAATGGGACATGTAGCTGTGGCAGGGATGGTGTTGGCCCCTGTCCTACAACTGCTGGGCTGTTTCTTTAGAGTCACCAGGTCTCATCACAATCATAGGAAGTTTGCAGACCTTCACTTTAGAGATGAAGAAATGGAGACACAGAGTTTAGTAAGCAGGGGAGCCAATTTCCAAACCCAGGTCTGGATTGATAACGAAGCTCATATGTTTTCCCCCCAAAGGATGCTCTTTAAGCTGTGCTCTGCTGCATCCAAATGTTCCTTAGGGTGGATGCGTGTCTGAGACCCATTCAGGGAGAGAGGGCTGGAATGGCTTTGAGATGTCCAACCTCTGCTCTGAGTCATTTTTATATCTTGAGAGAAAACATAGCATTTTGTAGAAGAAAACGTTCTCTGCTTTAAAGAATAATAAAAAAAGAAGAAGAAGAAAACAGAAGGGTGTCCATGGCTGTCCTGGACCATGGTAGTTGCTTTAGGTTGTTGGGTATTTTCTGAGCGCCCAGCTGGCTGGCTTCCTGTGAAGTCACTGCATTCCCTGCTTTCCTTCTGTAGAGAAGAGCTGAAAGGTGGAGCTGTGAGAGAGAGAGAAGAAAGCAAAGCCTGTTACCAGGATGAGGAGGAAGGGAAATGGGGTGTGATACCCTTGGAGGGAATCTCCCAGTGGACACTGCATCTAGAACTTCATATGAAAGCTTCCTGAGAAACCACTTCCTGGTCTCTGCTGAAGCCCAAGGGTCTCTCCCCAGCCCCTGCAACCCCCCAGGCTCACCCCCCTCTCCGTACTGGGGCCCCGGGGTATGTCTTCCTCCCTCTTGTCTTATAAAGTCAGCTGTGTGCGACCCTCTTCTCTGTTTCCTGGGATCCCTTCTTCCTGGCTCTTCCTAAAGGCGAGTAACAGACCTTTTTAAAAAATAATTACTGCTAAGCACTCTGGGGAAACATGGAGGGAAACAAAACCCAACAAGCTCTCCCCGATTCTGCTGTGTGTGTGTGTGTGTGTGTGTGGAGGGCAGGCGGTTCTGCAAACGTACAGGTGTGCCCCAGACTGGAGGGGTCGCAAAGCGTCATGCTGAAGCAACGCTTGTTGAAGGAGAAGGCACAGCCTGCCCTGGACCCTGGACGGGAGCGACAACCTTTGTCCAGAATCCCAGATGGGAGAGGAGGCGTTGCTGGCTGGAGCCAGGAAGGGAGGGCTCGCGGCACTGGGAAGATGGCCTTCAGGTGAAGCAAGGCCAGGTGCTGGGACCTCCTCCGGCCGGTGAACAGGAGCCTGGACTTGTCATTGGAAAACAAAGTCGGAAGAGGCAGGTGACCTGACATGTTCAGAAGGGAATAATCAGAATTGGATAGAGGGGGACAATGGTATCATTTTTCCATGCCCCGTGCCATGCATGCCTTCCCTCATTTGGTCTTTCAACAAGTGTTTATTGGTTACTTCTAATGCAGCAAACCTGGTCGAGGCACATGGGACACAGCTATAAATAAAAATGAGACCACAAAGGCCCCAGTTCTCCTGGGTCTCATATCCTAGTATACAGAATAAACATACACAGCTAGCCAATGCATAGATTTAAATACCCCAGAGTGGTGAAGGCTGAGCAGAGAAATGGAATAGGTTCATGATCCGCTCTGGAGGTGAAAAGTGACCGCAGAATGTTGCCTGTCTTAGGAAGGTTGAGGAAGAACGTACCATTGAGAACAGCCAGTGCAAAGGTGAGAGAGTAGCATGTCCCAGGAATAGCCAGAAGGCTAGCGTGGCTGGAGTTGAGTTACCAAGGGAATGAGTGTTAGGTGGTTCATTTTGCAGCCCTGCCAAGTGTCCTCAAGTAAGTTACTCAGCCTCTTGGTTCTTAACTGCCGGCTCTGGGCTGCACAGCATGATTTTGGGTGGCCATGGATTTGAATCCAAGATCTTCCATTTTATGTTTTCATTTTGATCATAACGTTAGGGACAGTCGTGTTGGGTCATGTTGATAACCCTAGCGCTGAGCAGAGCTATGGGTTTCAGAACCATTTCTGTTTGTGTTTTACATGAGACTTGTGCCAAGCTAAAGGCCCAGGAGGTTCAGCATGCTTCAGGCAGGACGGACTTGCAATAGTTTGATTAGAAAAAGGGGGCAGGTGAAGTGAGCCACCTGGACTTTGAGGTTGTGGGTGTGCCGGACTCCAGACGCCGGGAGAGGCAGTTGGTACCGTGTGAGGACTGAGCGGGACCCCCAGTTTCACATGTCAGCTTGCCACGTGTAGGGAAGCAGTTTTAGAAATTGTGCCTGTTGCCTTCCCCCATGCTCCCAGACTCAGCAATTGGATTTAGATACCAGGTAGGGCAGCTTTCAGCCAGCCTCAAAACTAGCCTTATCTTCGAATTACCCAAGGGACTGCTCAGTAAAACCTGTGTGAAGGGATTGCTCGCTGGTCTGCGTTTCGGTTAAACTGAGGCCTGATTATCTTGAACCTGCAAACAAAACTTCCAAGTCCCTAAAAACTTCTTTTTTGGCTTAAGTAAAAGGAAGTGAAAATACAAAAAAACCTTAAGCACGGACCCCCTCCAGAGCTCTGTTCCACTGTAACACTCAGTAGGTTGTAGCAGAACAGCGCAATCTCAAATGAAAATAACTATTATACGTTGGCTTTCAAAATTTTGCATGTGCACATAAGGAGTAACATGGTAATAAAAATCGTATAAGTAAATGCATTAACCCATGGGCTTTTTCTTCTTCAGATGTCTACCCAATAACTGTCCTCAGGTGTTTGGTTTTCCCCTCCCTTCTTCCTGCCTTTCCCCTTTCTTCCTCCTCCTCTCCTTCCTTCACACACACACACACACACACCCTATATATCAATGTAGCTTGTTATTTATAAAGATTTATCAGGCCCTGATATCTTAATCTACCTTGTTCCTAATCATGCCTCCTCTGCAGCGTGTGTGCAGGAGCTGTACCCATGTATCAATCTGCTTGGCTGTTGAAGACTGTCAACTTGTCACATTGCGTATATAAATATAGAAATAGATATTTAAAACTCGACAGACATTTTGCCATCACGTTCTCTTCCCTCTCCCACAGCCTCTAGCCCTAATCCACTTTTGGAAAGGATGTTTGGGCTGGGGTGGGGGTGGGGGGGCGGTACCGAATGTGGATATTCAGGGATATAAGTCTACCAGTTTTTCTGATGAAGAAGTCTGTGGGATTGATTATGTGTCTGTGTGAATGTCCTGCTCTTTTGAATATATGGATGTAAGAATTAAGTTGCATTCATAGCCTGGGGAGAAATGCTGGTTGCCAACGTGTCCCTTTTTAAACCATGCCGTTTTATTTGGTGCTTCATGTCTCTCAGTGTAGGAGCACCTCAAAAAACGTTGACTTGCCCATTCGTGGGGGTGGGTGGCAGTGGGTGACAGGAAGTCTCACCCGTCTTGATGAACGACCAGAGCCCCCATTTGGCCCGCTCTCGTGTGCTCCCATCATGTGTGGACACCCATGTTGAGAAAAGCACGTGACTGTGTCCGTACGAGCTCTGCAGTTAGGAATTGCTGGGAGGATTTCATCTGTAACTCACTGCTTACACCTCATCCTCCATGGCCCTAACAGGGACAGGTCTGGCTTTCTGGCCTGGGGACTTACCAGAAAGATCTGTTGAGCCTGCTTCTCATTCTCTGATGTTTATATCATTATTTCTTATTGTTTCACTCATTCAATATTAAGTTCCTACTCCATGTCTAATGATGGCTTTTCTAGCCAGTTTGAGTTTGAACGTGACAGCAGGAGGACCATGTGTATTGATTATTGTTGGGTCGCCTGTCTTTCACATTGCATAGCACGGAGCAGGTGCTCAAGTTTATATTTGTGTGTGATTAGGGAAGTGCTCAGAGACTGACCCTTCCTGTGACCGATGTTTAGGTCACCAGCCTATAGATACTTTTTTGAGCTTGTGTCTGGCGTCTATCCTACATATAAATTTCTTTACATCCTTCTTGAGCTCAGCATCATAGACATGACAAGACAGAATGCTGCTTGGTCAGGCTTAACCCATAAACAGACAGCACTTACTGAGCGCTTACTGCATTCCCAGCCCTTTTCCAGTCACAGCCCATGTCTGGCCTCTTTCCTCCTGGAGGGTTACTCCTGTACTAGCACCTCAGTCCATGAAGCCAGGAATCGGAAAGGATTGGGACTAAGCTCAAGTGATCCGTCATCAATGCAGGGCTCAGTTATTTCAGTTTTCGGTTTGGCCTTGCACTTTTGGGCTGTGTTAATGGGAGCATAGCTCAAAGTCCTTGGCCTTGCACACCCACTTCGGTCGCTCTCACAAGTACTTGCTCCGTAAAGAAATGGCCTCGTGCTTGCTTTTCTCTTTAAAAAAATTCTACTCTGTAATGCATTAGTTTATTCTTTTTGTTTCTGGAATATTGACCCATGTGTCAAGAACCCTGTAGGCTCTGAGCAGAGGCGTCCCTGGCCGTGTCTGCCAGACGCAGGCCCTGGCCTGAGGTTTCCTGTAGCCAACTATTAACAGGCAGGAGACGCTTTATTGCTAATTTCTGTTGGATGTGAGGTCTGAGCCAGTTGCCAGCTCAGCTTCCCTCAATTGTCGTGTTCTAAACAAATGTAATTGCTCTTATTATCATCATTTTTTTTGCAATCCCTGTTTGATATTTTTCCAGAGAGACATTTCTTCCTTAAAATATTAAACTTTTTTTTTTTTTTGAGGATTTCAACAAAGCCAACATTTTTAGATTCTGTGCCTAGTGAGATTTTATTTTGCCTGTTTTGCTCACTCATTCATTCATGTTGTGCATTTAACCAACTATTTGCTACACATCAATAGTGGGCCCGGCACTGTGGGTAGGTGCCAGTTTACAGTTTATAGCCAAGCAAAGTCCTATCCTGGTTCATTGGACTCAAATAGAAGTTGGTTTTAAGCCTATCTTGTAGGAACCCATTGTTCATTCTTTGATGAGTTGCCCATTTTGCAGTCACCTGCCAAATGAGGCTGTTGGCCGAAAGATGTTATCTGTCAACTCCAAAGGTCTAAGATATTTATGATAAGGGATGTGCCCGTCCTGTTAAGATCCAAAGCAGCATTCCTGCCAGCCCTGTTCAGTAAGAAGGAAGTTGCTGTCTCACCTCAAGGCTGCATTGAATAAACAACATTCTCTCTTTTGTGCCTAGAGTTTTCCTTTGACCATGGTGCCCAAGAGAAGCAAGAGCTGTTCATAGTAACTCAGAGTCAGTAATGCTTGCAGGCTAGAACTTGCAAGCGGGACTGGCTACAAAACTTCTGGGGTCTAGCACAAAGTGAAAATACAGGCCTCTTGTTAAACTAATTAAGCAATTCAAGACCCAGCAGAACATTACACCAAGCAGAGGATACGTTGGAGAACACAGGTTTTCTGTCACTGTGTGGGCCACACAGCCTTGTAGCCAGCCCAGCCTGCGAACAAATCTGATTAAAAACAGAAGCATCTTCCTGTTGTTGCGATCAGATCAAGTGGGTACGTTCCTGTTTCATAAGGTGTTATTTTGGTTATTATTATTGTGATTATTTTAAAGGACCTTCTCCTTCTGCCCACCTTCTCTTGTGAGAGCATAAATTCCTTGAGACAGGGACTATGACTTCCTTAACTCGTGATTTCCCCCTGTCAGATGACTGGCGCCATGTGTCTGTGGAATGTTGCTGTGTTCAGTTTTGTAAGGAGAAATTGGGAGTTTTCGGACCAGTTTTTTTTTTTTTTTTTGATAAGGAGATTGAGTTTTAAAATTTTAGTTTTAAGAAGTCAGAGTGACATTTAGTAAGGTGTTTGTGGGAGCTAAGATGGGCTGTCTGGCAAAGAGCTCTGAGCCAGCACCGGGCCAGCGTGGCATAAAAGGAAAAGGTCTTCACGCAAGGAGATGGTTTGTTTTACACCGTTGTGATGCAGCACAAATCAGTGTTCTTACTGGTAGGTGGGACTTCATGAAACACAGCAGCCTGGTAGGCAGAGGTGAGAAAATCGGTGAGGGGAATATGTCGGCTAGCAGCGTTCCTCACTCGGCATGTATTCTGGGGGAAATTTTACATCAGTGGTTTTCTGACGTAGGGGATGGTGATGACTGCATGTCCCACAGGCAGAGAGCCCCAGAGAACGCCCCTTGAAGGGGTTAGGAATTGCACATACAAACGCCTGGGCTTGGGAGTGTTGGTGAAGCCCCCTAAGTGAGATTGTTGAAATACATTCCTGACATTCAGGGCTTTAGTTGCTAGTTTTCTTCCAGAATTTTTGGCAGGTCCTTAACCATGAGACATCAACAGGGCCATTATTTTCAATGACCTGGACTCTAGGAAAATTTAGAAATCCATCCAATTGAAAGGTAAGTTAAGATGTTTATAGGCAAAGCCCTTCCTGGAAGCATTTTTATTGGGTATGGATCTTTTAAACCGACAGAGTTGAGCTGTCTGCCTTCTGCTGTTTCCTTGTTCTGTTTGACCACCTATAGTGTGGTTCTGGCTCATGCACCTTAGGTGTTTGAATTTTGTCAGTGATTTTTGGCAATGGGTGACATGTGATGGATTAAGTTCCCAGGCACCACCCCCACATGCCTAGCCTGGACTCTGCATTAGGGATGATGCTAAATGATGTGGTGGCAGGTACCAAAAAGTTGGGGAAACTTGTCTGAAGAGCAGTCCAGGTAGGACACGGAAGGGGAGGCTCCAGGTGGGGTGACACCTGGCACATCTTCAAAGGACCTACCTGCATCCTCATTCCTACGATAACAGGACATAAAGTAATGGGCATTTATATAACCCCTTCCTATAAAAAGATTTCAACTCTATGTTTTGGGATGTTTTCCTCCATGGAAAAGTGTTTCTGTGTTTATAACAAAACTCATTTTGTCACCAAAATTAACAACACATCCTGGGGAGTTTTATTCATTAGGGAAATGAGCTGCAGAGTTTTTGAGTATCCTCTAGTGAGACTGTCGCATATCAAAAAAAATGTATGCATTTCAAGAGCCATTTCCTTATATGCTTTATTAATAACTCCTATCTATGATATAAAATTCCCTTTGAATTGGCAGACTTCACTATGCAGAATAGAGAGATGTTGATTTTGCCTAATCTTGATCATACCTGGGTTAGGTTTTATATCCTCCAAACCATACCCAACCGGATTTCTCCTTCCTTGTGCCTCTCTCCTCTCCAAGTCTGTTGTGTCCAACGCACGGCTTCTCTGGATTTCCTACTTTACCTGTTTTGGCTTTAGTGATCATTATTTATCCTGAAGTAGGGGATATAACCAAGGAGGCTAGTGTGAGGTCAGTAGTATGCACATGGCCCAGTAATTACTTTACTGGCAGCTGCTGGTTGCCTTTGTGCTCAGAAGATTTGGAAGGATGTTGCACAAAGGTGTAAACAGATAGTATCCTTTCCGCCTCTGTTAGAAATCCAACCTAAGGGTATTCCACTCATTGAGTTGGCTTTTATTGGCAGCCCAAAATAAACACCCACCAGACTGCGGCTCTGGAGGGTAGCTGATGACATAGAAAGTAAACCTCTTATGTGTAGGTGAACTATAGATCAGATTGGTTAGTTCTTTGTACATATTCTAAAATCTCTAGCCTAATGTTGTGCTTGCACAGAGGGGACAGTGAATAAATCTGTCAAGAGCAAAGTAGAGGCAGAGAAAGAAATTTTCCCCAAAGCAGGCAGGTTTAGAGATAGCTATGTGATTCACCCAGTAAGTTTCTTAAAATGCAGATCCCAATTCATGAGATTCAAAGTAGAGTCTAAAATTGCGTATTTCTCATGTGTCCCCATGGGATGTCACTTCTGATCCCAAGGACCTCTGTTGAGTACAACTTAGGAAGTGCTGGCACCAGAATCCTGCTGTCCTAATTCCCTGTCAGAGAGCCCTTTCCAGTAGATCAGTGATGGCAAATAGATGTCCTTGTGTTTTCTTCCTCCCTCTTATGTGGCCTCTAACACTGACTGCTTGGTGAGCTGGCTCCCACTGACCACCCAGAATGCAGCCTTAGAACCCCTTCAGTAGATGCTTCAAGCCACAGCTACCTATGGGGCAGAGTTTTATCCCAGGTCATACTTGGGGGAGGGGGCAGAGAAGGGGGTCATGTTTATACTTCCCGTTGCATCTCTAAATCAATTAAACATAGAGGAAGTATTTGGTGTCTTATCTAGCCTTTACATTAGAAACTGTTGCTGTTTCTTCTGTGGCAAGTCCAGTGAATGTCTTTTGCAGCCAACAATAGAAACAGACTCTGGGTGAACTCACCGGACAAAGAAATTATTGAGGAATATTGGAAGTTCACAGTGCTGACCGGATGGTTAGAACTCGGCTGGAAATACTGGTTGGAACCTTGCCTGGGTCCTGGTCAGAAGGAGCTCAGGTGCCCTGGGTGCTGGGAAGTGCACAGGTGAATGCTATTTCCGATTGGCTACCTTAAGTTCCCTGCCCACTCTACCAGGACAGGGCGCTGAGGGGAGAGGGAAGCTGGCCTTTTCCTGCTTCTGTAGTGAGAAGCAAACTCTGTCCTCTTCCCTGTGGAGAATTCCTCACTCATAGAAAAGAGGGACCAGTTATTGGAAAGCTGAGGAAGGAAGGAAGGAAG